>SJYV01050388.1:1869220-1886759 GCA_006410875.1 Neotragus pygmaeus
ACAACAGTACTGTGTGGTGGTAATAGCAGTTTATACTGACCTGAGTCCTTATCAAATAACTTTGCATATATCATCATATTGTGGTAGGCAACCTAAGAGGGCCCAGTGATCTGTGTCTCCTGACACTCATGTCCCTGTGTAACTCCTTCCCCTGATATGGGCTGGAGCTAGTGTCTTGTCTGTAATGAACAGAATGTAGCCCAAGTGATGGAATGACACTTCTGAAATTAGGTTATAAAAAGAGTGTGACTTCCATCTTGGAATCTTTTATTCTCAGCCCTCACTCTGGGGAAAGCAAGCTGCAACACGTGGGAGAAGTAAGCTGTGCTGGTAATAGCCATTAGAGAGGTCCATGTAATCATGAACCTAAGTCTCCAGCCAGACAGGATCAGAGGCTTGTCAATAGTTACATGAGTGAGCCCGAAAGTGGATCTTCCTTCAGTTGTGCCAGGAGATGTCCATAGTTCTGACTGACACTTTGATTGCAGCCTTCTGAGAAACCTGAGCCAGAAGACCCAGCTAAGCCATGCCCAGATTCCTCATTCACATAAAACCTGACATAAGTGAAAGTTCTGTTGTTTTAAGCCATTAGGTTTGGGGTAATTTGCTAGCAGCAGTGGATAATTAATACATATTTTAAATTCCCATAGTAGTCTTATGAGGTAGGTCTATTATGCCAGCCTTAACAAATGAGGACATTAAGATTTAAAGAGGTAAGTAATTTTCCCCAAAGCAAACAGTTAATAAGTGGCTGAGCTGGGGCCTGAACCTGGCTTGCTGAACTCCAGAGCTTGAGTTACCCCCTAGGAGGAAGATAAGATGTAGTTTGACTCAACACAGGTGATCACGGAGAGGATAAATTCCTACAGCACACGTTGATTTGAGAAACGTTTCTAAAAGAAGGCTATGTTGGCAGGGTATTATTGTCCTACGGTAATGATGATATGGGCTTCCCTGGTGGCTCAGTGGTAAGGAATCAACCTGCAGTGCAGGAGATGTGGGGAGATGCAGGTTTGATCCCTGGGTCGGGAAGATCCTCTGGAGGAGGACATAGCAACTCACTCTAGTATTCTTGCTGGATAATCCCATGGACAGAGGAGCCTGGTGGACTACATTTCACGGGGTTGCGAAGAGTTGGACATGATTCACTGACTAAACTACCACCATCAGCAATGATGATAAACCATGAAGCTTAGAAGCCAGAAGGCTGAGGCATTAATCCAGGTTCTCTGTCTTTGCTCCATGCATCTTTGCCCTTAGATTCATGCTAATTTTTATTACACTGGCAAACTATATGCTACAAATACCACATATTTTAATTTATGTTAATAACAGTAATATGCAATAATAAAAAAACTGTGAACCATAAACTATTCATTAAAGTAAATAAAATATAAGGTTATATATTAATTGATTATATTAATATATTAATTACTATAATTAACCTAATTATAATTAATTGATATGATCAATATATTAAATATAGTAATATATTTTATAAATATAATTTTATATTTATAAAATATAATACTGTGAATCATAAATGATTCATTAAATACATGCCAGTGTTTGCTGGGAGAAATATCGACAGCCTGTGATACGCAGATGATACCACTCCAATGGCAGAAAGTGAAGACAACCTAAAGAGCCTCTTGATGAAAGTGAAAGATGAGAGAAAAAGCTGGTTTAAAAGTCAACATTAAAAAACTAAGATCATGTCATCTGGTCCCATCATTTCATGGCAAATAGGTGTGGGAAAAGTGGAAACAGTGACAGATTTTATTTTATTGGGCTCCAAAATCATTGTGGACGTTCACAGTGACTGCAGTCATGAGATTAAAAGACACTTGTTCCTTGGAAGAAAAGCTCTGACAAACTGAGACAGCATATTAAAAAGCAAAGACATCACTTTTGCTGACAGAGGTCTGTATAGTCAAAGCTATGGTTTCTCCAGTAGTCATGTATGGATGTGAGAGCTGGACCACAAAGAAGGCTGAGCACCAAAGAATTGATGCTTTTGAACTGTGGTGTTAGAAAAGACTCTTGAGAATCCCTTGGACAGCAAGGAGATCAAACCAGTCCATCCCAAAGGAAATCAATCGTGAATATTCATTACAAAGACTCATGCTGAAGCTGAAGCTCCAAAACTCTGGTTACCTAATGTGAAGAGACCACTCATTGGAAAAGGCCCTGAAGCTGGGAAAGACTGAGGGCAGGAGAAGAAGCCAGCAACAGAGGATGAGATGGTTGGATGGCATCACCGATTCAATGGACATGAATTGGAGTAAACTTTGGGAGTTAGTGGAGGACAGAGGAGCCTAGTGTGCTGCAGTCCATGGGGTTGCAAAGAGCTGGACATACTGAGCGATTGAACAACAACAACAAATCGCCATGGATGTGCTGGAGAAAACTGCTCCATCGGCATACCGGGAGCACTGCCTCTGCTACTCAGCTGAAAAACTAACCACATCTCAGGAGCTTTGAGACTTCTGTTTCCTCTAGAGTCATTTTTCATGCCTTCTTGGTAAAACGCTTCATTTATATTTAAGCCACCAAACCCTGGGCTCAGCACATTTTGGTCTTCCAATGCCTTGGACATCAGGTATGGCCTTAGAAACAGGCTTATCATGTCACAGAAAGGGTGAGGAGATTACATGACTCTATCAGTTTAGAATCTATGAAATAAAACATGCTTGCCAATATAAATGCACTTGTGAATTTATTTTTTAATAGCTAATTAAATGTCATATTTAATACTTGATTTGTTTTAAGAGCATCTTTGTAAGGAACTGAATTAGGTTCAGAGCAACAGACTGATCTGAAAGTTAAAACAGTTCAAATGAAAACATAATGACATAGGAAACCCTGCTTCTTTCCTTGAATGTTTACGTAAATTATGCTGGACTATATGGTAGGTGAATATTTACAGAGTACTAAATGTGCAATTCTCATGTCAGGTGATAATACTTTCTTTGAGGAAGGCAGAGTTCAACATTAAAATCTGCACCCTGAAATAAACTTTTAAGATGCAAGCGACTTATCATCAAAAAGAACTCAAAAAACAAATATTGGTGAGAATGTGAAGAAAAGGCAACCATCATACACTGCAAGTAAGAATTATTTAAACCAGTGTAGACACTGTGTGAAACAGTATGAAGGTTTCTCAAAAAATCAAAAATAGAACTACCATATGACGAAGCAATTCCACTTCTGACTATATATCTGAAAAAAGTAAAAAAAGATGCATGCACCCCAATGTTCATAGCAGCATTATTTCCAATTGCTGAGATATAGAAGCAACCTAAGTGTCCATAAACAGATGATTGGATAAAGAAGATGTGGTATATCTATACATAGTGTAATAGTAGTCAGTCAGCAAAATCTTTTTGCCATTTGCAGCAACATGGATGGACTTGGGGGCTTCCCTGGTGGCTCGGCAGTGAAGAATCCGCCTGCAACGCAGAAACTGCAGGAGACACGAGTTTGATCCCTGGGTCAGAAAGATCCCCTGGAGGAGGGGATCTGGCCACCCACTCCAGTATTCTATCCTGGAGAATCCCATGGACAGAGGTGCCTGGTGGGCTACAGTCCATGGGGTCCCAAAGAGTCAGACATAACTGAAGCGACCTAGCATGCACGCATGGATGGTCTTGGAGGCATTACACTAAGTGAGTGAGATAAGTCAGAGAAGGAGAAATACTGTATGATATCACTTATAGTGGGATCTAACATGAGAATGACAATTCCTGCCTCAGTGGACAATTTGTGAAGTCCAGAGAGGAAATATTAAAAAAATTAATTTATTTTAATTGGAGGCTAATTACTTTACAGTATTGTGGTGTTTTTTGCCATACATTGACATGAATCAGCCACGGGTGTGCATGTGTCCCCCATCCCAAATCCCCCTCCCACCTCCCTCCCTATCCCATCCCTCTGGGTTGTCCCAGTGCACCGGCTTTGAGTGCCCTGTTGCATGCATCGAAGTGGGACTGGTGATCTGTTTCACATATAGTAATATACATGTTTCAGTGCTATTCCCAAGAGGAAATATTCTTGCCCACAGGGTTCTGTGCAGTGGAATTCAGTCAGAAATCCACCACTCTTTACTTTCTACAAGGCCCACGCCACACTTTTCCCCAAATTTAGGTCAAGGTTATTTCTACAACACCCCCACAGGAATAATAATGAAACCATTAATTGTAATAATATCTCCACTTCTTCACAGCCTATGGTTACACTGCCCTTTCTTTACTCCCCGCAATTGGTCTCTGAGGCAGGAATTGTCATTCTCATGTTAGCGATAGGACAACTGAAATCCAAAGTAGTCCAAGAAATGATTGGAGGTAATAAGGGAGGAGTAGGCATCAGATTGCCATCAAGAAAAGAAAACTGGAGAACTGCAGTAAGAGTGTTAGAGAAAACGAATGCAACAGAGTCCATAAAAACTATTGACATTTTCTTAACAGACTGTTTCTTTTATAATGATGCTTTTCCAGGCACTAAAACTATTTTTGAAAGGAAACCAACCTGAGGGAATAAAAGTAAATAGCATCCAAGAAAGGAGCTCGGATGGATGCGGACTGTCATTCTGCCCTTTCTGGATCAGAAAAGTGCTGTGGAGAGGCTCTTGCTAGGAATTCACTAAATACAGCTGTGGGAAAACGGAGAGCAGCAGTCTTGACATTAAAGGAAAAGATGGAACACATCACGAGGTCAGAGGCAGAGTGTCCAACTCAAGGGCTGCTGTGTCTGGTGTGGGAGAAGGGTTTCCCCAGCAAAATCTGCTCTGAGAGGTTGTTCAATCTGACAAATATTAGCCAGAGCCTTCTCAACAATGCACAGTCAACACCGCTTTGCAGCACAGGATGCTACTGAGTTGAACAGGCAGAGACAGTAAGGAGAGGTTTTCATGGGTGATTTTTCCATTGTGTTTGTCATCATGCAGGTCCAGTTACAAAGGAGCAGTTATAGCAACATCTTTCTCAAGCATTAAATACAGGTATCACCATTATGCACACACAGAGTTCCTTTATGACCATCAAAAAGGTTCCTCCTGAAGACAGTTGGCAGTACACACTCCCCACCTTCTTTCTGCATCAAGGGGAGAATTCCATATTATAGGAGTCTGGCCACCCATCTGCCTTGAGTAGTTTAAGTGATGTATTTACTTGCTGAAATGATGGGGAGGAGAACTGAGAGGCAAAATGGCAAATTAGTTACAACACTTTGGAAGTTCTTCAGTGGCTTAGAAACCTGAGTATAATGAAAAAAGTCAACGCAGAACTCACAGTTTGAAGAGGCCTGGAAAGTTATCTCGTTGAACTCTCTATAGATAGAGTCCATATCAAAAATATCCTGAAATGGATACAGACCCACACTGTTCAGATCCCCCCTTTGAGAAAGGGCTCGTACATCTGCAGCAACNCAGCAGCAGCAGCAGCAGCAGGGGAAGTCAGAACTCGCATCTCGGTCAGGCACGCTCTGGGTCTGAACCAGCCCTGAGAACACACTGGTGGTGCTGGACTGGCTGAGATATCCCAGCGGGAGTGCAGGAGTGTGTAAGGAAAGGGCTCCATCCACTTGCCTACCAGGCACCAAAGCCCTGATCCAACCAAAGCAGCAGTTAGGAAAGCCGGGAACTTTGAGAGGTCCCTAAGACCAGATCCTCAGGGGCCCTAGCTGGGGACACCCGGCCAGGCACTGTGGGACTTGATCAGCACACCCATCATGAACCCCCTCCCTATAATCCTCTCATCTCCCTCGAGGGAATATCTCAGTGAACCTCTTAGTTTAGGCTTCAGAGAGTTTAAAGATGTGACTTGGGAGATCTGATATAAAGAAGAGTGAGTTTTAGTTTCTCTCGAAATGGGGCAAACTGGCTACACGGGGCTGACTTTTCCATGCTGCTCGGCTGATAAGGGCTGCAGGCTGCCCCTGGGTGAGGGGTTCATTCTTCCTGCCCACTGTGGACCCCTTGCAAACCCTACCACTGTGGGTTTAATTTAAGGACCTTCAGGTGAGATCACACTGGGTGACCTCTGTGTGTGTGTGTGTGTGTGTGTGTGTGTGTGTTATGGCTCAGGTGTGTCCGACTCTTTGCAACCCCATGGACTGAAGCCCACCAGGCTCTTCTGTCCATGGAATTCTCTGGGCAAGAATACTGGAGTGGGTTGCCGTTTCCTTTTCCAGGAGGTCTTCCTGACCCAGGGATCAAACCCGGGTCTCTTGCATTGCAGGCAGATTCTTTACCATCTGAGCCACCAGTGAAGCCTAGGTGAGCCCTAAATCCACAGACAAGTGTCCTTAGAAGAGAGAAGGGGAGAGGCACAGTCACACAGAGAGGAGAAGCCATGTGAAGACAGACACAGAGATTGGAGGGACGCAGTCACAAGCCCAGGGACTCCTGGAGCCCCCGGAGCTGGAAGAGGGGTGAATGGTGTCCTCCCACAAAGACTGGTCCACTTGGAACCCGGGATGTGACCTTACTGGGAAACAGAGTCTTTGCAGAGGTTATTCGGTTAAAAAGCCCAAGATGAGATCACCCTGGATTGGGGTGAGCCGTGAATCCAAGGTGTGTCCTCCTAAGAGAAAGGAGAGGGAGACTTGAGACCAGGACACAGAGGCGAAGCCACGCGGTGGTGGAGGCAGAGATGGAGGAATGCTGCCACAGCCCTGGATGCCCGGAGCCGTCAGAGCTGGAAGAGGTGGGAGGCTCCTCCTCAAGGGCTTCCTGGGGAGCCCAGCCCTGCCTGCACCTTGATTTTGACTTCTGGCCTCAGAGCTGTGAGAGAATGAATTTCTCTCGTTTGAGCCACCAGCCTTTGGTCATTGTTATGGCAGCCCCAGGACATGCACTGGGTGACCCTCCCTCCGCCTGTTCATGTCCCAGCCCCTCCAACACAGGTGGTGCCCTGGGGTCTCGGTCTTCAGTCCCAGCTGGGCACTTGTCTGACACCCGTGTGCTGAAGCCGGCACTGTTCACAAGCATCCCTCATGTAACCCTGGCAACAATCCAGCTCTCTAACATCACCAGCCAGTGCATGAAGAAACCAAGGCTTGCCTGGGCTCAAACACTCGCATCATGTTGGTAGCCCAACTGTCCTGTCCCAATCCTTCCCGCGGGATCACCAAGCTCTGCCCTCCCCACCCAGCTGCCGTTTATTCCTCTTGGGTCCTCTGCAGGGCCTGGCGGGAGTGAGGGCTCAGGGGGCGACTCCCAGATGCAGCCACCAGAGAGGAAATTAGGAAACATACCAAGAGACCAGCGGGTGCTTTCCAGAAAACTTTGAAGCACATCCTTGTGTTCTAGCAACACATCCTCAGGCACCTGTTGTGAGAGCATCAGCTCACCGCCTGCCTAGGGACAGCAGGGTCTGGATAGAGGCGCCAGGGCCACCCGTGGCTCTGAAGCCCCATGTGGATAATTTGCTGGACAAATGATTCTGTTCTTAAGGCATCACTGGCCACCTTTGGGCACAGCCTCATGAACATCGCCAGGCGAGAGAGCACAGATCCGGGGCCCCACCCTGAGACCCTGTATCCCACAGACCTGTATTTCCTGCCAGCTCTCAGGGGCATCAGATGCTGCTGGTCTGGGGTTCATACTGAGCACCGAGGCCCTACAGAGTCCCTGCCCCCCGGGGCACCTCTAGATCATTCTGCACACGTGCTTGGGTGTCTCCCCGGTGTCTTGGCCACTACCCTGGCCAGATTCCCCTCCAAGTTTCTCATTAGAAGCCCACCTTGCCCCTGAATGAATAGGTGGGAGAAAATGGGCAAATGCCTAGGACTTTCTCATAAGGATGAGAAATTGCTTCCAAACACACTTGGGTTTCTATTAACTGAGANCTACCCTGGCCAGATTCCCCTCCAAGTTTCTCATTAGAAGCCCACCTTGCCCCTGAATGAATAGGTGGGAGAAAATGGGCAAATGCCTAGGACTTTCTCATAAGGATGAGAAATTGCTTCCAAACACACTTGGGTTTCTATTAACTGAGACCCGATAGACCACATTTCAAATACATGAGACCCAATCTTGTGTATACCTTCCTGACCTAAGGTCACATGCACATCCTCATTTGAACTGTCACCTGCTGGAATGACTGGCCAATTCAAATTCCTTTGGGCACAAGGTGGGGAGACAGTTCAGTCCTCATACACAGGCATCACAAACAGGGTTCTGGGACCTGTACATGGAGTGGCCATGTGGCTGGACTCAGCTGCACCCCCCTCACCCCCACCAGGCTCATCCTCTTTGCCCAGCTCCTGCAGGCCCTAGCAGACCCCACCTGACCCCAGCCAGGGCACAGCTCCACTTGGGCCCAGGCCCCAACCTTACCAGCCTGTGCTGAACTCCACATGGGCATCGAAGAAGCCAACGACGGGGGCTGTGGCGACCTTCCAACCCTGCAGCCGCGCCCGGATCAGGCCTTCCCGCCTGCTGTTGCGGACGATCTTCACCAGGCCTGGGTACCTCTTGCTGACGTATTGGTCCAGGTTGAGCTTGAGTTCCACTGAGGGGACACAGAGAAGTTTTAGGTATGGCACTGTGGGAGAGCCCGAGGCCACTGAGACCCACGGTCGTTGTGTGCTCCGGATCCATACTTCATAATCTTTAAGAGGACACACCGTGGCTGGACATGGCTCAAGGTGCTGGGGGGACTTCGGAGAGATAAGAGCCCCACCTGATGGAGCTGTGTTCCAGCGGGAGAGACCACGAGCTATCAAGCCAGATTGATCCAGACAGAAGCATGTGTTATGAGAATAAGAGAAAACGGGGCTGAATTACTCATCTGTAAGAATGCAGTCCATGGGCAGATGGATGGATAAACAAAGTGTAGTGCATCCACAGAATGGAATACGGTCCGGCCTTAGAAAGGAAACTCTGACACATGTTACAAGGTAGATAAACTTGAGAACGTGATTCTCAGTGAAATAATCCAGTCCCCAAAGGGCAAGTGCTATGTGATTCCACTTACCTGAGGTACCTGGAGCAGATGTGTCCATGGGGACAGAAGGCAGAATGGGAGGGGGGTGGGGAGTTAGGGTTTAATGGGGACAGAGTTTCATTTGGGAAAGATGAAAAGGTTCTGGTGGTGTTGGTGGTGATGGCTGTACAATGATGTGAACGTCCTTGATACCCCTGAACTCTACAATTATTTTGTAAATGGTTAATTTTACGTTATGAGAATTTNGCCCACACTGCTGTTCAACTTCTCCTCTTGCCTAATCCTGCTCCCTGCCCTTCCTTTGCCCTTCCTGGGAAGGGCATTCCCTAATACATATCCTATACCATAAACCCCATCTCAGGGTGTGTTTCATGGAGAACCTAGCCTAGGACATGCCCCTAGTGAAGCAGAGTACAGCACACACTCCATCCGTGGCCCAACTCCATTGTCAGATAGTGTTAATCTTTTAGAAAGTGTTGGCATCTCTCTGCATTTTGTTAACTGGGCCAGTCTCCCTAAACCTACCAGAACAAGACTAGGCCCTCTGCATTCTGTTTCCTTTATTTCCATTCTCTCGCCCTGAATTCTGTCTTGCAATGTAAAAGGTAAAAGAAAGTTTTAGCTGATTCATCATCATCTCCTTCCTTTTTCTGTAATTGTGCTGCCGAAAGGAGGTAAAATTAAAGGGAAAAAGGCATATGATTCATAGGTCACCAGTTCAGGAAACATGAAGTAGTTCATGTTCCCTTTTAGGTGACTACTCATTATAATTCGGGGTGTGAGGGGTGCCGGGACAGGAGGAAGGGACATGGGTGAGCTAGGGGAAAAAGTGTTTGTGGCAGCGGCACTGCTGCTGCTAAGTCACTTCAGTTGTGTCTGACTCTGCGCGACCCCATAGATGGCAGCCCACCAGGCTCCCCCATCTCTGGGATTCTCCAGGCAAGAACACTGGAGTGGATTGTCATTTCCTTCTCCAACGCATGAAAGTGAAAAGTGAAAGTGAAGTGGCTCAGTTGTGTCTGACTCCTAGCAACCCCATGGACTGCAGCCTACCAGGCTCCTCCGCCCATGGGATTTGTCAGGCAAGAGTATTGGAGTGGCTCGCCACTGCCTTCTCCAGTGGCAGCGGCACAGGTCTGGGCAATTCTTTTCATCTTCTGAGAGCCAACAAATGTGCTCTTACTCATTCTCCTGTGTTCTCAGCCTTGGTGAAAGGAAACACTATTCACCAGGCTTAGAAACCTGGAAGCAACTCAAATGCCCACTAACAGTAGAGTAATTAATTAAACTGTGGTATTATTGTTCAGTCACTCAGTCGTGTTTGACTCTGTGACCCCATGGACTGCAGCACGCAGTCCTTCCCTGTCCTTCACCATCTCTTGGAGTTTGCTCAGACTCATGTCCATTGAGTTGGTGATGCTATCTAACCATCTTGTCCTCCACCGCCCTCTTCTCCTTTTGCCTTCAGTCTTTCCCAGCATCAAGGCATTTATATAATACAATGCAATTTCAACCACAAGTAACCAAGCTACTGCTATCACCATCCACAAGAATGAATCTCACAAATGTAAGACTGAGCCAAATCGTGAAATAAGTCATTCTGTGGGATTTATGTATCTATAAAGCTGAAAATAATCTATGATGCTGGGAGGCAGGTAGTGGCTTCATTTAGGGAGGAGGGTGAAGGAGTGACAGGGTGGGGACAGAAAGGGGGTTTGTGTAATGGGGATGTTCTGTTTCTTATCTTGGTGGTGGTTAGTTACCTGGGTATGTTTACTTTGAGAAAGGTCACTGAGCTTAACGCTTACGATTCGCGTATTTTTTGTATGTATATTATTTATAATAAATTCATTAAAAAATCCTGTAATTAACCCCCCTCGCCCCCAGGCCTACAGAGTCAACTCCAAATTCACTGGATCCCCTCCATGGCCAGCACAGTTTCCAGACCTTCTCTCTAGCGGTTCCCCTTGTGTGTGTTAACTTTACTCACTCTGGATTTTTGCAGCTTCCTGAAAAGGACAGTATGTCTGGCAGTTGGATGACAAATGTAGTTTTTAGATGAGTGAATGAATTGTGGGGTTGATAATGCTTACACTGGAGTGCCTTTGTTAGCATTGAATAAAAGAATATAGGTGCAGTTCATAGCACAACTCCTGAAGCATAGCAGATGCTCGTGATAGTTCCTTCCTCCTCTCTCCCTTCTACCATCTATGAATGGACTTATAAAAACTCTGCACATTATTAGAATATTGTCACTGAAGTCATTTTCTGGAAGATATTGCATGTGAATCTCATTATCCATTCAATGGACTTTACTCCAAAAAGGTACTCTGGCTTGTCTTTGATTCCCAAGAATACAGATCTTGACACAAATTTGACATTCTTGGGCAAGCTGTCCCAATCAAACCCATTCTTTCATGTTTAAGTCAGATCCTTTATTTGGAAACATCACCATATGCCCACTATGATAAAGGGATAAAAAATGGCTGCAGATAAGGAGAGACATTTTCCAGGTCTGGTTTTACTTTACCTGGTCACTTTATGTAGATGGGGTTGTTAGAAGGCTCTGAGAGCTTTCAAACAGCTGCTGCTGTTATTGGTTGCTATTTTTCAAAATATTACCTTCTCACTATAAAAATGCTTTCCTTCTCAAGCCAGATTTCATAAAAGACCTTCCGTCTGGTCTATACTGATAACTTGAATCTTGAGATGCTCATTCCTCTTACAACATAAAATGATCCATGTGTAGAAGGACTGGATTTCACAGCTTCTTCCAATCCTACAGCTGCATGTGTTGAGAACTGGTCACCAGGAGACAGCTCTAACAACAAATCTATTACAAGTATTCCTCTGCTGACGTGCATTTTTCAGAACTAAAAGCACTAAAATCTATTAGCACCATAGCGAAGGTGGACCATAGCGAACCAGTGGATGAAACAAACAAAAAAATAAATTAAAAATGAAAAATAAAATCAGAATCAAACTGGCTTAGAATTTCCAAAGATTTCTTCCAATTTATTGTGATCTAGGATGTGGTAATTGACTGAATGAGCTGTATAAATTCTGGTTCTTAGTTTCCTAATCCACAAAGTGGGGAGATGAACATCAAATTATGACAAGGTGATGGGATATGTTGATGAAAGTATTTTTATTCCTAGGAAGACAAGACTTTGGAAGGATGACTGGCCCCACGTTTCAGGATCCCCAGCACCTTTAGAAAATAACTCAGGGGTGAAGTCAGATGCTCTAAAGAGCCACTGCCCATCCCCTCTTTTCTCTTCCCTGTCCAGTCATCTACACTCCTCCCTACCCTTATAGTATTCTCATCTTCAGTGTTTCCCTGCAATTCATGTTCATATAATTTCCCACACATAAAAATGTGGGAGGTGGAGCAGAAAGGAGCATAAAGCATAAGAAGCTCAGATTCACCTTTATCTTGAGATGACCTTAAAAACATGTGGTATGAGCAGTAAATTCTTATTTGGTTGAAATTCACATCTTGAGTAGCCTCAAGCTTGTTTTCTCATGTAAATAAGCCTCCAGAAATAGAGACGTTCCCACGCTATAAAAATATTAGACTATAATCTTGTACTTTTAAAGGATAGTATAGAAATAAAATTCCAAGAAAGACTACAGAAAAATGAAAAAACTACCCATGTGTAAAGGTGAAATCAGATGCCTGGTTAGTGCCAAGATAACCCAGCAGGTCAGAGACTTCCCTAGTGGCTCAGTGGTAAGGAATCTGCCTACCAATACAGAAGACCCAGGTTCAATTTCTGGGTTGGGGAGATTCCCCTGGAGAAGGAAATGGCAATCCGTTCTAGTGTTCTTGTCTGGGATGGACAGAGGAGCCTGGCAGGCTACATTCCAGGGGATCACAAAAGAGTTGGACATGACTTAGCTACTAAACAAAAACATCAACCCAGCAAGTCAGGGCCTGAGGTTTTCTACTTTCTATCTGAGCCTTGGGAGAGCTTGGTGGTGATGGAGGGGGCTGTTAAAATGTCAGTGAGGAGGTGCTTGAGACAGATGGGGACAAGGTGCTGTTAGTGATATAGCTCACTTCACTGTATCTCATCAAATAGTAGGAAATGGAAGCAGTGCAATGTCACCTGGGCTAGACATGTATCCTGGATTTTTGTCTCTTCCTAGGTACCATCACTGAGAATCTCTGACATGTCCTGACTTGGTTATTTTCCTCAAAGGGATATAACAGTATTTACATGATTGATGCTGACCAGGCATCAATAAGAAGAAATGGTGAGCAGACGTTCTGAACAGATACCAGAAAGGTTAACAAAAGTGACATCAGGGCCAATTGCAAAGAAAGCTATGGTTCAGGTTTCAACATATGTCCAAGGGAACAAAGTGCCAAGAGCACTGGTCTGGGAATATACCCTGTGTAAAGTTACCATGGGCAGGAAAAGACAAGAGAAGGAAAGCTTGAGTTTTCTATGTTGGTTACATGGAATTTTAAATCTGTCAGCTGGTTGACATAAATTTCTGAATACTTTTTAGTATGAAAATAATCCGTTAAGTCTTCATCCCTTGAAATCTTCTCAAAAGGAACAATGACCACCTAAAGGAATGTTTGGGCATGCATTTATGCCAAGACTCTGTGGATCTGAGCCTTGACTGCATTATTTTTGAGCTCCATTTCAGCTTTTTCATGATGTCTCAATCTATACAGAGGTCTGCAGCAACCCTTGGGCTTCAACAGCCCACATCAGATGATGATGACATAATAGTTAAGTTTGATCAACAACAATTAATCAGGATCTGAATGAACTTCTCTGTGTAGCTCTCTAGTGATGAAATACATGGGCAGAAGTACTTCCCCCACTTTTATACAGAAAAATGGTTAGCTGTGGAGGTGCTGTGCAATTTCAGAAATAAGCAAAATACTTAGCAATTCTAGCTGTACTAAGCAATATTAGCAATACTACAATACTAGCAAAATATTTAGTTTTAGGCCTCCCATTTAGGAGGCCTGCTTCATTTTCACATTTCTGTGGTCTGGGACTTGAAGTTCTGAATGGAGGAAAAAGACAGGCAGATATATTTTCTGCATTTGCTAAGTTGGCCTCAGATACCTCCATTCATTTATTTGTCAAAGACAGGGTCACCTCATTTAATTCAGCAGGAAAACAAGTACATCAGTAAGAAAAGAAAGACTGGCTCATAATCTACTCTGTATTTCAAATATGTTTCCCATGGAAGATACTGCACAGGGAGCCAGAACCAGGCCCTTGCTTCCTGCCCCTGGAACAGGGTTAATTCAGGGAAGTCCTGGATAAGCCCACCTTGGGTGTTTAAGGTCAAGCACTTTGCATCTGAGTGTAGAAACTATGGTAAGTACATATTGTGGAACAATGTCAAGTTCAGAACTGAACATATACTACTGTGGAGCTGGGAGTAAATAAGAATGGTAAGAGGACCCTGAACTATTTGGGAAAACACCCCTCCCCCAATCCACTTGACCATCTATTATGCCCTCCCAGGCTCAGAGATTTGATGTAGGAAGTATGGAAGGACAACAAGGAAGGTTAGGAAGAAGCATCCTGGGAGGCTGACACCCTCTGCCTCATCCTTCTAAGCCAAGGACAAGCAGGCTTAGGTTAAATACAAGGTCCTACCCCAAACTGGACGCAGATGGAAACACATTAAAAAAGTATATGATATTTTAACAATGCAAAACCTTGTTTGATCTTGAGGTAGGAGCAGGAGCCCCTTCCATTTAGCCTCAATTCCCTTTCGTTTTCGCTACGTAGAGGGCCAGCCTCTCACCTTGCAGAACTGGGTGGAAGTAGCTCAAGACTAAACTTCCCAGTCCCCACTTCCAATATGTATTTGGTAATTTAAGTAAATGAGTCAGCCCCATCACCTCCCCACACGGGTATTTTCTTTCTCCGGACAGAGCACATCATAATTTTATGACCGCTGGAGCAACCGTGCAGTCGTTTTTCATCAAAGGTTTTCCCATCAGCGTGGGCTCTGCACCTCCCTTGTGGTGTTGCGGTCCCCGCAGCACAGCCCTCTCCACAGAATTTCCATGTAAGTTTTTTCCTCCAAGCACCCCTTTCCCACAATTTATTTAAATTTTAAGCTGTTCAAATCCTTTTGCAAGGAAGTAGGATAAAATTCTCCAAGCACAGTTCTACACAATGTCGACACTCAGGTTTTACACATTTGGGGGATTGTTTGACCGAGAACCGTGTCCCGTGCAAAGAATTCTGGAGGCAGGCACGGTGCCCGGGCGACCCCGGTCGTTGCCCTCCCAACCCCCGCCGCCTTTGAACCAAAGACCAGGCAGAAATCCGCCAGCCCGCGACGGAGCCCCTGCCCGGGGACTGGGTCAAGGGGAAGCCGAGGGCGTTTCGGAAGGCGTGCGCCCCTCACCTTGTGGACGGAGCGCGCAGCCGCCGCGCCCTGGGCGAACCCGGGCGTCCTCTGGTTCCAGAAGTCTCACTCGGAGCCGCTCCTTCTGCTCCCGAGCGTTACCAAAGCGCCGCTTCTCACCGCACCCGGCTCCCGGGCGCGCCGAGCCGGTGCGCTGGCCCCTCGGGCGCCCTTTGCCCGCTCGGTGCCCCCGGGCTGCGGCAGACCCGGTCGCGAGCGCGGCGCCAGGGCGGCAGGAGCTGCGCTCCGCCAGGTCTGGGTGCCGGGACTGGGAGAGGCGGCGAGAGCGAGAGCGGGGAGGACCAGGAGGAGGAGCAGGAACGGGGGGCAGTCTGTTAAATCGACCGGTAGGTTACGGCCCTCCAGGACACCCTTGAACCGAGAACCGGGTGGGTGGGATGAAAAGGTGGGCCGGGGTGCAATGCGGAGAGTGGCGGTGGAGGAGAACCAGCGGCTCGGAGCTCCGAGGTGCTTCAGGTCTTGCTTAGGCTGTATAAGAGAAATTCTGGAGCTGATGGCGCCCCGGGGCTCCCACTTGCCAACGCTAGAGGGCAGCGCTGGCCACACTATAAACTTGACCTATGGGGTTGGGGGAAGTGGATGAGGGTCCGGCCTCTTAAGCCCCTTGCTGGCGGCGGCTAGGGGGTGCCTGGAGAAGCAGACTCCTTCCCCCGTCCAGTGCCAGACTGGGCTGGGAGACAGAGGAAAAGAAAGAAGTTGGCAGATTCGGACATTGTCTCTCTGCGGTTCCTCCAGGCAAACCCTCTGGAGGTGAATTATTACTCAGATGTCCTCAAGGGGAAAATTCCGGTCAACACCTACAGGATGCTTTAAGGAGAAGGATGGGAAGAAGAGGGTGGGGAAGCAGTGGAGGCAAACTGGTATGGGGAAAAGTGGAAGGGGCAGAGAGATGGGGGAAGGCAGAGAAGAAAAGGAGAAGGGAGTGGGTTGGAGCTGACTTTTCGGGTTGGCAGGAGCTTTCGTGATCTTCATAATGTTCCAGGAGTACCCACCTGCCACAAGGCCAGAGAAATTTACTTGGGAGGGACTTTATGGAATCCTGGTGCTGCTGCTGAAGAAAGCTTCCCCAGGGCTAGTTGGTTATGTCCTGTCTGGAGACTGGGTGGCTCTGAACTCATGAGGCTTCATATAAGTTGATTCCATATTTCAAGGGTAAAATCAAATTATTTGAACCACAACCCTCACAGACGGCAGAGGAGACAAGGAAGCAACGAAATGAAAGAGACAATTTTACATAGAGAATATGATTTGTGGACGGCTTGCTATAATCTTCACATTGAAAGGATATTGGAACTTCTGCAGACATCCCTTGCATTTCCCGAAATATATGCCTTACTGCTTATCTTTCTTATGTGTAGCCTCATGGCTGAACGGAGAAGGTGATCCCCCCACCCCCCGCCCCAATAGCTTGGCATTTCTAAAACAAATGAAATCCTCTTCAATTCAGAAAGCAAGCATATGTACCCTTCTTCCTGCCTTCTGGAGTGCCTCTCAGGATCAGCAGGGATTGGGTGATGGGTAGGTAGGAGAGTGTCACTGAACAGGGGAAAGGAAAGTTGGTAAACCGAAGTCTTGAATTGTGATTTGCTTTTGTCACTCCTATTAAACTAAGAGAAAGGGCTTAAGTGGACTAAGGGCCTAATAGGAGGATTGGATGGAAGGGTTTTTTTTTTGTTTGTTTGTTTTCTGCCAAAAAAGATGGTATTTATAAGTTATCATTAAAATTTTTTTTCATTTTTCTTTTTTAATTGAATGAAAGATTCTTTTTAAAACTTTGATTTTATTTATATTTTTATCATTAAAATTTTAAAAATTATTTAATTCTTAAAAGTTGCTTTCCATTTGCAGTTATTACAAATTATTGGCAATATTTCCCATGTTGTACACTATATCCCTGAGCCTATGTTATACCCAGTAGATTGTGCTTCCCACCCCGCCAGCCCACCATTGCCACTACCCCCTCTTCCCCTGACCACTAGTTTGTTGTCTACGCCTGTGAGCCTGCTTGTTTGTTGTTGTTTTTACCAGTTTGTTGTATTTTTTAGATTCCACATATAAGTGATATCATACCGTATTAGAAAGATTCTTTAAATTCTGTACTGCTTTACAATTTTCAAAAATTTCACACACATGATTTTATATAATCCCATAATAACTCTTCCCTTCCCCCC
>SJYV01050392.1:0-21839 GCA_006410875.1 Neotragus pygmaeus
GCTTAATTTATTTATATTAACTTGAAATAATTTCAATTATTTTAAGCCTGTGAATTTTCAGTTGAGTATGTATATATTTTAATTTATCTTATAATTTGACATACTGATGTTTTGTTTAGTTGCTCAGTCATGTTTGACTCTGTGACCCCATGGACTTAACTTTGCCCTATGAAGCCCACCAGGCTCCTCTGTGCATGGAATTCTCCAGGCAAGAATACTGGAGTGGCCATTTACATTCTGTCATTTTCTGATAGTGTTTATTTGTGTATGATTTTCTCTGAAATTGTATATGGTTTATTCATTTTGCATAGTCTTTAGTATAGGGCTTTAAAAACCCTAGGTTCATTTCCCTTAGTGCTCAGGAAATTTGGTTTATTCTATGAGAATTTTTAGAAGCTGTTTCATAAACAAAACATTTTCATTTTAAAAGTGTACATTTGAAAATGTACTTAGTAAAAGTACTTGGGTATTTTTTCTTTTAATTTAAGAAAAGTTTTTATTTAAGAAAAATGCAATGAAAATTTACTTATAAAACAAGCTAATTTTTGAAATGGGTTTATTTTGTTCTTTTTCCAAGAATTCATAATTTTTCTTCTTTCATTTTTATAATTTAACAATATAATATAAATGGATTCTGGACATGTGGACAAGTGTTTTTTAGTAGTATTTGTCTAATGTATAGTTTCAGTTCCTGGGTTTCTCTTTGTGTTATAAGCCTAGCAAGGTCAGGTAATAAGCAGTTAGTAAAGTGGACTAATATTCAAGGAAGATTAATTGATATTGTAAAGAGTAATTTGAAGTCCTCCTAGAATTTTAAATAGTACTAGAGAGAAAGAACTGACATATTGAACTATAAAACACCTGCCTTGTAATAATCAGTATCATATTTGTAATGTAAATGAATGTTTCAGTAAAATACTTCAGTAGTCATATAAAACTTATTTGGTTATTTTGAATATTGCCGGTTATGTCAGTCAGTTCAGTTGCTCAGTCCTGTCTGACTCTGTGACCCCATGGACTGCAGCATGCCAGGCTTCCCTGTCCATCACCAACTCCAAGAGCTTGCTCAAACTCATGTCCCTCAAGTCACTGATGCCATCCAACCATCTCATCCTCTGTCATCCCTTTCTCATCCTGCCTTCAACCTTTCCCAGGAGCAGGGTCTTTTCCAATGAGTCAGCACTTCGGATCAAGTGGCCAAAGTATTGGAGTTTCAGCTTCAGCATCAGTCTTTCCAATGAATAGTCAGGACTGTTTGCTTTAGGATGGACTGGTTAGATCTTCTTGCCGTCCAAGGGACTCTCAAGAGTCTTCTTCAACAGCACAGTTCAAAAGCATCGATTCTTTGGTGCTCAGTTTTCTTTTATGGCCCAACTCTCACATCCATACATGACTACTGGAAAAACCATATCTTTGGTTTTTTTCAATAAAAACCATAGACAGACCTTTATTGGCAAAAAAATGTCTCTGCTTTTTAATATGCTGTCTAGACTGGTCATAGTTTTTCTTCCAAGGAGCAAGCATTTTTTAATTTCATGGCTGCAGTCACCATCTGTAGTGATTTTGGAGCCCAAGAAAATAAAGTCTGTCATAGTTTCCATTGTTTCCCCATCTATTTGCCATGATGTGATGGGACCAGATGCCATGACTTAGTTTTTTGAATGTTGAGTTTTAAGCCAACTTTTTCTCTCTCCTCTTTCACTTCCATCAAGAGGCTCTTTAGTTCCTCTTCACTTTCTGCTATAATGGTAGTGTCATCTGCATATCCGAGGTTATTGATGTTTCTCCTGGCAATCTTGATTCCATCTTGTGCTTCATCCAGCCAGGCATTTTGCCTGATGTACTCTGCATATAAATTAAATAAGCAGAGTGACAGTATTTGGAACCAATTTGGTTATGTAGGTTTTTTAAATGAAAAAAGTATGTTAAAATTTTGAGATGGGCTATTAGGTGTAAGGATTTTAAAACTTGTTTTATATTTATACATTTTGAAGTTAACATTAAAATAGTTTATTAATCTTGGTAATGATGAAAAATTTCTTCATTAAAATATGTTTTCAAATGTGTTAAATACTGATTTATTTGTAAGGTTTTAAACAATAGATTCATTATTTTTTCTCTAGTCACCTCCAGGTTTAAAGAAGAATTTAATGCGTACTTATGAATCTTGGACTCCTGAGCAAATTAGCAAAAAAGATAACGTACATCGAGCTCATGCTCTCTTCAGTTTTGCATGGTTTCATGCTGCATGCCAAGAAAGAAGGAATTACATTCCACAGGTTAGTAAGAGCATGTCTTGCATATATTCTAAGGTGAACATTTTTTATTAGAACATTTTTACAATTTAGTGTAAGTAGCTAACTGTTATGTCTTAATTTGATTCATGATTTGTGTAGCATTAATCACTTAGTCGTGTCTGACTGTGACCACTTATACTGCAGCCTGCCAGGCTCCTCTGTCCATGGAATTCTCCAGGCACCAATACTGGAGTGGGTAGCCATTGTGTTCTCTAGGGGATCTTCCTGACCCAGGAATTGAACCTGGGACTGCAGGCAGATTCTTTATCATCTGAGCCACCAGGGAGGCCCCATGGTTTATAAATGTATATCTTCTAATTCCATCTTTTCTGTTAATCTTCTGGACTGTATATCTAGATCTAGTTTACATCATTTTGAATTAAAGTGTTGAGAACGATGTGTGAACCATCATAAGCCATCATTGTTAAGGTATTATTTTTATGGTTAAATTCTCACAGTCATCTCAGTGTTCAAAAACTGAATTCTCATACCTGTTTTTCCTGCAGTATAGCCTGCTCAATAGTAGGCATTAATATCTGTTTACTTATGTTAGAAGCATGGGAGTTTTTCTTGATACAGTGTTTTATCCATAGCCTCCCTACACTTCACATTCGTACTCTATGCCTCAGTCACACGAGACTTCTTTATGGTCTTTGAGTCCATCAAGTGTTCTCACTATAGCCTCTGGCTTTTTTTGTTAAACCACCAATGAACTATTCGCTCAGTTGTGTGCTACTCTTTGCGACCCCATGGACTGCAGCCTACCAGGCTCCTCCGTCCATGGGATTCTCCAGGCAAGAATACTGGAGTGGGTTGCCGTTTCCTTCTCCAAGGGATCTTCCCAACCCAGGGATTGAACCAGGTCTCCCAGATTGTAGCCAGACGCTTTCACCTCTGAGCCCCAGGGAAGCCCCAAACCACCAAGAGACCACGTGCTTTCATTGCTGTGGCAGTCCTTCCTGGTACCGTGCTCTCACTTTCTCTCCAAATGCCTATCTTAGCCCCAAATTTCGTTGCTCTTCCATCTTTAAACTTTTCCCGTCTTCTTTGTTAAACTTTGTCTACTTCTGTTGGGATACTCTTTCCCCAAACTGCCCTCCTCACCTGCCCACCTTCAAGCCTTCCTCTATATTTCAGTTACATGTCAAAAGAAGAGCAAAGGTTCTGCAGTCTGAGTCCTGACTCTAGAATTTCCTTGCTTCAGTAAATTACTTTAACTGCTGATTAGCAACAGTTCCCTTGACTGTACAATGATCATATTTACCTTCATTGTGAGGATTAAATGAGATAAATGGGTGTTTTGAAGTGCTTAACCCAGTGCCTAGCACACAACCTTTCAATAAATACTTGTCAGTCCAATGGAAGAGTAAATAATAACAGCAGCATGTTGTTTCATACAGTTAATGTATGATACTTATCAAAGGATATGCTTATTATTTTCATTTTACAAAGGTGGGACAGTGAATTTCAATGATAATTAACTTGCTAAAGGAATCATACCTAAAAAACTGTAGAGTTTGGAAGTGGCCAGGCTTACCTTCCTCTAAAGCCTTTTTCCCTAATTTCTGTGACAATTGTCCTTAGCTTAAGGTACCAATTAATCCTGATGGATACATGAAAAATAGTGATGCACTTTTATTGAGAAAGCAAAACTAACATTTTAAAAACAAAGCTAGATTTCATTT
This sequence comes from Neotragus pygmaeus, assembly GCA_006410875.1. Lineage (NCBI taxonomy): Eukaryota > Metazoa > Chordata > Mammalia > Artiodactyla > Bovidae > Neotragus > Neotragus pygmaeus. Next base: position 3,983 of record SJYV01050392.1, read on the forward strand.
TTTTTGTTGTGATACATAGTATAAATTTAAAAGCAGTGAAAATGCTTCCAAATTAAAATTGAGTCTCCTTCCTTATCCCTTGCTACTCAGTTTATATTCCCAAGACACCAACTCTTCACCGTTTTTTAGATGTCCTTCAAAAATGCTATATAAATTTACATATTTTATGTAATATTTAATAAAGTTTAGCTGTATTATCTTATTATTTTTCTTAATTCTCAGGGGCTGTATTTTTTCTTTTAGCCTATATTGAATATTCTTTTAAAGAGTATAAGGACAGTTATACATGCATATATATCTTTGAATACTGCTTATAGTTCTTTAACATTTTAAAATTTGTTTTGATAGGGTTGGACCAAGTTTTATGAGTTTTCTTTATCAGATCTTCGAGCTGGGTACAACATTATTGACAGGCTCTTTGATGGTAAGTTCTCATGATGAAAACTTTGATCTCTGGTGTCAATGAAAAAACTTGAGGTCTTATTAAAAATATGTTTTTTTCAAGAGTGACTTGACTTCCTATTATAAAACCTGCTTTATATTTTGTATTTTATGTTCTGAATGCTATGCTTGTGAAAGTTTTTATATTATCGATTGTGGTCATTAGCTTTGATATAATCTGTTAGATTTCTGGTTGATCTGTAGCTCCCAGGAAGCAGAAAGCTAGAAAGACCTTGACTTTACTTTGTGGCCTTCAGCAGTTTCAGGCTTCCACTGAATTATTTATAACTGAATTATTAATGATTTTTAAAGGAGCTATTTTTTCAGGAATATGGTAGACTAAGAATCTGTGGAATCATAATTGTGCGATTAAGTAAAATCAGGAATAAAGATACAAATAATAGACTAAAATAGGACAGCAAACAAAACCATACAATAAGATCCCTTGAGACCACCTAACTTGCTGCCTCCGGAAGACAGGACTGGTCTAATCCCTGAGCGACACTGTTCAGGGCCAACTCAAAGGGACACCAGAGTGTAGAGCAATGATGTACTAGAGAAGAGTTATGTAGCTTAAAACCATCCCAAACAGAACTCTAGATTCTTGTCTCTCCCTCCCACCCTGCAGCCTTGCCAAAGTACTCTTCCCTGAGTCTGCCCCATTCCAGTGAGTGGTACCACCATCCATGTCATTGTTCAGCTTCAAAACCCATCAGTCACCCTGGATTCTTCTCTTTTTTTAATCCTGAGACATCCAGTGTTTTGGCAGTTTCTGTCCCCTTCATGTCCAAGTCACATCAAGATTCTGTTCAGTTTTTTCAATTTCATCAATGCCTTGGTGGTCCAAGCAATAGCTTCTTTCAAAAATTCTCCACAGGGTAACCAAATTTATTTTTTGGAAAAGTAAAGTGAAAGTGAAAGTCGCTCAGTTGTGTCCGACTCTTTGTGACCCCATGGACTGTGTATAGTCCATAGGATTCTCCAGGCCAGAATACTGGAGTGGGTAGCCTTTCCCTTCTCCAGGGGATCTTTCCAGCCCAGGGATTGAACCCAGGTCTCCTGGGTTTGCAGGTTGGTTCTTTACCAGCTGAGCCACCAGGGAGGCCAAAAGTAAAGTAAAGCAGACAATTTCCTTTTAAAGCCTATAGCCACATTTATCTTCTTTCTGTTCCTTGAACAAACCAGGCTTCTTCCTACTTGAAGGTTTTGATAGGTATCCTTCCTTTTGTCTGAAATGCTCTTCTTCCAGATCTTCATGTGGTTTTCTCCTTTTCTCATTCACATCTTGTCTGAGTGGTGTCCTCTTCAGAAAAGTTTTTTATTACCGCCAAATCTAAAGTAATCTTCTAGTTGTTCTCTATTCCCTTGTTCTGCTTTATTGTTTAAATACATTAGAGGTGCATTCTTATTTATTCATTTATTTTGAAAATTTTGTTCATCTCTTTCAACTAGAGTTTAGTCTATATTAAGCAAGGTCTCTGGCTGTGTTTTTTGCTCTTTATCTCCTGAACACCTGTAGCAGGGCATATCCCATGGTAACAGGCACTGATATTGTTTGTTAAATTAATGGCATGAGAATTTATTATGTAACTTGTTTTCCACAAAAGGATAAGGATAGACATCTAGCATGTGGCCACGTCCCATTTTTTTGATTTAATTTTATTGAAGTATAGTTGGCTTACAGTGTTTCATGTGTACAGAGAAGTGATTCTGTTGTACATATATATGTGTGTGTGTGTGTGTGTGTGTGTGTGTGTCCTTTTTCAGACTGTTTTCTGTATAGATTATGGCAAGATACTGAATATAGTTCCCAGTGCTATATAGTATATCTTAATTGTTTATTTTATATGTAGTGGTATGTATCTGTTAATTCAAAATTCATCTCACCCCCTATTTCCTCTTTGGTAACCATAAGTTTGTTTTCTGTTTCTGTGAGTTTATTTCTGTTTTACAAATAAGTTCATCATTTTTTTAGATTCCACATATAAGTGATCAGTTAGTTCAGTTCAGTCACAACCCCATGGACTGCAACATGCCAGGCTTCCGTATCCATCATCAAGTCCTGGAGCTTGCTCAAACTCATGTCCATCAAGTCGGTGAATCTCATACTCTTTCATCCCCTTCTCTTCCTGACTTCAATCTTTGCCAGCATCAGGATCTTTTCCATAGAGTCAGTTCTTTGCATCAGGTGGCCAAAGTTTGGAGCTTCAGCTTCAGCATCAGTCCTTCCAATGAATATTCAGGACTTATTTCCTTTAGGATGGACTGGTTGGATCTCCTTGAGTCCAAGGGACTCTCAAGGGTCTTTTCCACAGTTCAAAAGCATCAGTTCTTCAGTGCTCAGCTTTCTTTATGGTCCAACTGTTACATCCTTACATGATTACTGGAAAAACCATAGCTTTGACTAGACAGACCTTTGTCAGCAAAGTGATATAAATGATATCTTATGATATTTGTTTGTTTGTTTGTTTTCCTGTATGACTTAGTATAGTTACTTCTAGGTCCATCTATATGCTGCAAATGGTATTATTTTATCCTTTTTTATGGCTGAGTAGTATTCTCCTCTGTGTGTGTATGTGTGTGTGTGTGTGTGTGTGTGTGTGTATTTTTTGTTTTTTTACACATATACTGTTTCCTCCTTATCCATTCATCTTTTGATGGGCACTTAGGTTGTTTCCATGTTTTGGCTCTTGTAAATAGTGCTGTATGAACATTGAGTACAAGTTTCTTTTTTAATTAGAGTTTTCATCATCCCTGGATATATGCCCAGGAGTGGGGTTGCAGGATCATAGGGTAACGCTATGTTTAGTTTTTTTAGGGAACTTCCTTACTGTTCTCCATAGTGGTTGTATCAATTTAAATTCCCACCAACAGTGCTAGAGGCTTCCCTTGTCTCCACAGTCTAGGATTTATTATTTGTAGACTTTTTAATGATGGCCATTATGACCTCATTGTAGTTTTCTTTTGCATTTTCCTAATAATTAGCAATATTGAGCATGTTTTCATGTGCCTGTTGGCCATCTTTATGTCTTCTTTGGAGAAATGTCTATTTAGGTCTTCTATCTGTTTTTTTGGTTCAGCTTTGGGTTTTTTTTTGATATTGAATTATATTTGTATATTTTGTATACAAAACGCTATTTGTATTTGTTGAAAGTTAATCCCCTGTTGGTCTCACTGTTTGCCAATATTTTTTACCATTCCATACGTTATCTTTTTGTTTTTGTTGATGGTTTTCTTTGTTATAAAATACCTTTTAAGTTTAATTAAGTCTCACTTTTTCATTTTTACTCATTTTTCTTTAGGAGACAGGTCCAAAACAATATTGCTATGATTTATGTCAAAGAATATCCTGCCTGTGTTTTCCTCTAGGAGTTTTATAATATCCAGTCTCACATTTAAGTCTTTAGTCCATATTTAGCTTATTTTTGTATTTCATGTTAGAGTATGTTCCAATTTCATTCTTTTACATACAGCTGTCCAGTTTTCCCAGAACCACTTACTGAAGACAGTCTTTTCTCCTTTGTATGTACTTGGCTTCTTTTGCTATAGATTAATTGGCCCTTAGTGTGTAGATTTGCTCTTTGGCTTTTTATTCTGATCTGTTGATCTAGGTGTCTGTTTTGGGGCCAGTACCACACTGTTTTGACTACTATAGCTTTGTAGTATAGTCTGAAGTTAGGGAGTTTGATTCCTCCAGCTCCATTATTCTTTCTCAAGGTTGTTTTGTCTATTCAGGATCTTTTGTGTTTCCATAGAGTTAAACATTTTTTTTTGTTCCAGTTCTGTGAAAAATGCCTGTGGTAATTTGATAGGGAGTGCATTGAGTCCACAGATTGCCTTGGGTAGTATGGTCATTTTAACAATATAGATTCTTACAGTGTAAGGGCACAGGATATCTTTCCTTCTGTTTATGCTGTCTTCAGTTTCTTTCATTTGTGTCTTCAGAGTATGGGTCTTTCACCTTCTTTGGTAGGTCTATTCCTAGGTATTATATACTTTTTATTATGATAGTACATGGGGTTATTTCCTTAATTTCTCTTTTTGATATTTTGTTATTTTATAGAAGTGCAACAGATTTCTATATATTAATTTTGTATTCTGCAACTTTACTAAACTTACTGATGAGCTCTAGTAGTTTTCTGGTGGCACCTTTAGGATTTTATGTGTATAGAATGTAATGTGGAAGCAGCAACAGTTTTACTTCATCTTTTACAATTTGAATTCCTTTTATTTCTTTTTCTTCTCTTTTCTGTGGCTATGAATTTCTAAGCTATTTTGTATAAAAGAGGTGAGAGTGTCTAATCAAGAAACAAACATTACCAATACTTTAGATTATACTCTAATGCTGCCTTTCAGTCGCTACTGTTCTCCAAGTTCCCTCACCCTTATTCCTGTGATAAAACCAGGTACCTACCTATATAGATTAGGTTTTCCTGTTTTTATAAAATCAAAATCGTACATCATGTACTCTTTAATATTTAGATTCTTTCAGCTAATGTTGTATTTGAGAAATTCATCCATATGGTTACAAATCAATTATAGTCCATTTATTCTCAGTGCTATATAGTATTCCATTCTGAGATTATATGTCTTCTGTCAGGTATAATATATTTCTGTCAGGTATGTATTAGCAGTAGCAATTTATTTTTTCCCCATTGTTAATGCCAAATAGTATTCCAGGTGATTTTCTTGCTTATTTAAATTTTTTTGAATTATACATCAGAAAAGTACACATAAATGTACAATTCAATCGATTTTCAAAAAGTGAACCTTTGTAACTAGTCCAGAATCAATAAAAAGAATGTTACCAGCATTCTGGAAGCATCTCCTCCATTCATTTCTCCACATGATGCAGCATTTCTCCACTTTATGCTAAGGGGCAATTCATTTTATTATTGAGTTGTTTTCAGGTTTATTTTAAAACATATTTTTGAGGATATATACTGGTATTTTATCTTGCTTAGAAACTAGGTAATTTTCCAAAAGGTGTTTTTTTTTAACATTTATATATTTTTATTATATCACTTTGAGGCATATATTATTAGTACCCTTTTAAGATGAGGAAACCAAAGCATAGAGAAAGTGAATGATTTCATTATGTTTCCAGCTTACGATGGAATTAATTAATAACATCACATGATTTATATATATTATACCACTGAAATTATTGTAAAAGTAAGATGCTTTAAAATTATATTGAATCTCATGATAAAAGTCTTTGCTGTATGATATTATGATTACAAAATTTCCTGATATTAAGGGACTTCCACATCTGGAGAATTAAATGTAAAAATGGGGGAAAGTTCATTGAATTTTATAGTAATGGAATAGAACTAAGCTAGTAATGCTATCAGTGATCTTAAATAGATAGATTAAAATAGTGTTTCTGCATTTACTGCTGTTGTGGAGGAAGAAATTTTCCTCTGCCCTTCTAGGTTCTTCTGGCTGGTCGAAGAATTAAATTGACATGAAATGAATTAATAAGGAAAAATGGTGGTTCAGGTGGTAAAGAATCTGCCTGCAATGCAGGAGACCTGGGTTTGCCCTGGGTTGGGAAGATCCCCTGGAGAAGGGCATGACAGACCACTGCAGTACTTGCCTGGAGAATCCCATGACAGAGGAACCTGGTGAGCTACAGTCCATGGGTTTGCAGAGAGTCAGACATGACTGAGTGAGTAAGCACAGCACAGCAAATAAACAGACAAAAATAATAATAATATTTCTATATGTGAGAGATCCAAGAAAAACTAAGTAACCTGCTATAATGGCTGAAGCTGTCACCCTAGATACCATCTTCAACTAAAGACAAAAAAGTAGTGAAGTGGGGATAGTGGTTTTAGCCTTCAAAAAGGAGGAAGGCAGTTTATGTGGAGATGCAAAAAAGCAAATGTTTGGAAGGAAATCTCTGGGTTATGCAGACAGTGGGAAACAGAGGAAATTTGAAAGACTTTGCCAGGTTCCTTCCTGACTACCATATCTAGTTTATTCTGTACTTATCTATGGTGATAACTCCTTTCCTGGAATTGGTCCTCTATGATTATATTAATCATATTAATGAGCATTAATGTTAATATCAAGGCCAGAAAGTGGAAGTTGCTCAGTCATGTCTGACTCTTTGCAACCCCGTGGACTATACAGTCTGTGGAATTCTCCAGACCAGAATATTGGAGTGGGTAGCCATTTCCTTCTCCAGCTAATGTTGCCTTCTCCAGGAGATCTTCCCAACCCAAAGATCAAACCTAGGTCTCCAATATTGCAGGTGGATTCTTTACCAGCTGAGCCACAAGGGAAGCCCAAGAGTACTGGAGTGGGTAGCCTGTCCCTTCTCCAGGAGATCTTCCCAACCTAGGAATTGAACCCAGGCCTCCCTCATTGCAGGCAGATTCTTTCCCAGCTGAGCTACCAGGGAAGCCCTAATATTGATGAACATTAATGTTAATATCAAGCCTTAAGAAATAATTTAAATGCTTTAAATATGTATTATTATAGTCTATAAATATAGCTAGAGCCTGAAATTTGTTTAATATTTTAGAATATTTTTAGAAAATTTCTGATATCTTAGAAATAATTTTTTTAAAATTATAGGTTCCAAAGATGTACAGTGGGAATTTGTACATGGTTTGCTTGAAAATGCTATTTATGGAGGACGCATAGATAACTACTTTGACCTTAGAGTTCTTCAATCATACCTGAAGCAATTTTTTAATTCTTCAATAATTGATGTATTAAGCCAAAGGAACAAGAAAAGCATTTTTCCATATTCCATATCTCTGCCAAAATCCTGCAGCATTTTGGTAGGTAAAATTAATTGTTTTCAATTTATTACCAGATTGAAACTTGCATAATTTCTTATATTATTAAAATATGTTGCTTCTTTTCACAAGTACAAGCAGTCTTCACTCACAAATACGGATTATTATTTATTATGCCAATATGCAGCCCGATTCTCTAAACTCTAGTTAGGTGTCTTATTGTNAAACTTGCATAATTTCTTATATTATTAAAATATGTTGCTTCTTTTCACAAGTACAAGCAGTCTTCACTCACAAATACGGATTATTATTTATTATGCCAATATGCAGCCCGATTCTCTAAACTCTAGTTAGGTGTCTTATTGTTTTTGGATACTTACTGAGCACTGATTGATGATAATAGTATTGATAGATAGATAAATCTTGAAAGCGGTGGCCTAGGAAAATTTTTAAATTGTAGGGCAGCTGTGAAGATCTGGAATGGGAGGATATACTTCTTGTTTGTAATTATGATAGTGCTCTGATACAGTAAATTTGGAAAAAGCAAATATTATTCAACAGATGTCTATTTCATACTCTGGTTTATAAATTTAAAGTAGTTCTAAAGCTACAAGAGATATTAACCTAAAAAGATTTCATAGAAACATTTTTGTTTATATGAATTTATTTTATTTGACTGTAGCTTTTTGCTTTGAGTCATCTTATAGAAGTTTCCTAGAATGCAGTCATCTTTTCCAGAAAACAGTACAAAATGTAGCCCAAAGATTTCAGTTATTTTGCTACCAATTTGTATTTGTATAAATGCCCCCGAAAAATGTTTTTATTGCCTAGAGTGTTTAAATTACATGTTTCTTCATGAATTACAAAATATACATATATTTAATTATATACTTCTTTCAGTATTGTGCCTTTTCTCTCATTCAAATATTTTTCAAGAAAATGCCTTTTTTTTAGTAACATAAATCAAAAAATAAAATCTTGACTACCAATATTAAATGTTACTCTAATTGATATCTTAATCTGGTTTTTTTGAGTATTCCATCTTTTATTTTTCAGTATCTTCCATTCATTTAATCATTCAACAATACTTATTGAACATTTGCTCAATAATAACCCTGTTCAAGAATTGTGGATCTNTGACTACCAATATTAAATATGTTACTCTAATTGATATCTTAATCTGTTTTTTTTGAGTATTCCATCTTTTATTTTTCAGTATCTTCCATTCATTTAATCATTCAACAATACTTATTGAACATTTGCTCAATAATAACCCTGTTCAAGAATTGTGGATCTCTTGATGCATTGGTAGAGTTTACTTTTTAGTAGAAGAAACTTGGAGTCAATGTGCAAATGGAAATATCATAGATATTTATTATTACACATTTATTTCTGATAAATATATAGTACACATGGTAGCATACCCTGACAAGTCTTTTCTCTCAGTTCTTTGAAGTTTAAATTGAAAAATAAAATATATATAGAAAAGTAGATGTCTTAAGTGCACAATTCAGTGCGTACTTGTACATTAAACACATGACTATAACCAGCACTGGAATCAAGAAACAACATTATCAGCTCCCCAGAAGTCCTTCCCCTTTTATTTACTATCTCCCCACACAGGATACATTAACCTAATTTCCAACAACCTGTGTTCAGTTTTGCCTCTCTGCTTCATTTAAAGGATATCATTTGGTATACATTCTTTTGTGTCCAAGTGAGAGTAAATCAGTTTGGATACACAGAGGTCTGTTACTTAGAAAACATGTCTAAAGTAGAGACAATTCCCCAGTCTCAATGAGAAAGTTTCACAGATATTTAAAAATGAACCAAGTGTATAAATACAAAGAAAACAGTAGTTTTAAAATTATAAGATGGTTATGTGATTTCTCCGGTGGTCCAGTGGTTAGGACTCCATGCTTCCACAGGCAGCAGACATGGGTTCAGTCCCTGGTCAGGGAACTGAGATCACACATGCTGCAAGGCACATCCAAAAAAGATGGTAAAAAGAAAAAAAAAGAAAACAAGAAAAATTTTTTTTAATTTAAAAATTATAAGATGATTCGCTAGAGTCAATGTTTAGCTTTCTATTTAGTTGAGTTACCTAGAAGGAGAAAGCCAAAGTTTCCCAGGAGAGGAGAACACTTAGACAGGTGTTCTCATGCACACACACATGCACAAATGCATGCATATAAACAAGTATACACTCACATATAATATATATTTATGCATATCTACTAATATGATGTGACTGAACACCTTAAGGAAGTTTACTGCACTATAGGAGAGAAAAAATTTCAGAGAACAGCATATCTTTTCAAGCTTTGACATACTTCCTGGAGTTTAACTCCAGCACCTATGTCTTGGCAATTCTTGAGAGGCAGCTGCGAAGGATGAGAAAGGATGAAGGGGGTGGGGGCAGAAGATGAGGCTGCTCCATTAAAAACAGTGTATCCCACTTCAACAAGAATAGTTTAGATGCATATAGAATACCTGCCTTAAAATAAACTTGTCTCTTCATGAAAACAAACAAAACAATTCCCATCTTTGGACCAAACTGAATAAATCATCTTGGTCTACTCTTAGTTTCCTATCTAGCATCTGAAGTGGAAACTGGGTGAATGCTTGACAAATCAAGCCTTTGTAGTGCTTACAGTGCCTTTCATCCTTTGGGATGAAAGGATAGGATTATTGATGCATTTCATCACATCTCACCAGTGATGACTAACTGGAATTGCTTTATAGTAAAGCAATTTACAAAGCAGTTCTTGTACATCAGACTGTGTATATATATGTTTCTGAGGGTTCTATAAGTTTTTTAAAAAACAGATTGTTAGAGTATTTATTTCATTATAAGCAGAGCTACACTCTGCTGATTAGTCTTTGGTAGGTTACAGGATTCCAGCTAAGCTATTTAAAATCTTAAAGGATGATGCTGTTAAAGTGCTACACTCAATATGTCAGCAAATTTGGAAAACTGAGCAGTGGCCACAGGACTAGAAAAGGTCAATTTTCATTCCAATCCCAAAGAAGGGTGGTGACAAAGAATGCTCAAACTACCATACAGTTGCACTCATTTTGCATGCTAAAAAGGTTATGTTCAAAATTCTTCAAGCTAGGCTTCAGCAGTACATGAACCAAGAACTTCCAGATGTACAAGCTGGATTTAGAAAAGGCAGAGGTACCACACAGTGGTAAAGAATCTGCCAGTGCAGGAGACACAGGAGATGAGAGTTCGATTCCTGGGTTGGAAAGATTCCCTGGAGAAGGAAATGGCAGCCCACTCCAGTATTCTTGCCTGGGAAATTCCATGGACAGGGAAGCCTGGTGGACCAAGTCCATGGGGTCACAAAGAGTCAGACATGACTGAAGCAACTGAACACAAAGGAACCAGAGATCAAATTGCATNGGAGAAGGAAATGGCAGCCCACTCCAGTATTCTTGCCTGGGAAATTCCATGGACAGGGAAGCCTGGTGGACCAAGTCCATGGGGTCACAAAGAGTCAGACATGACTGAAGCAACTGAACACAAAGGAACCAGAGATCAAATTGCATTCGTTGGATCATAGAGAAAGCAAGGGAATTTGAAAAGAAACATCCACTTCTGCTTCACTGACTACACAAAAGCCTTTGACTATATGGGATCACAACAAACTGTGAAAAAATTTTAAAGAGATAGGAATATCAGATCACCTTACCTGTTTCCTGAGAAACCTGTATGCGGGTTAGAACCTTACATAAAACAACAGACTGGTACAAAATTGGGAAAGGAGTACAACAAGGCTGTATATTGTCACCCTGCTTATTTAACTTGTATGCAGAGTACATTATGTTAAATGCCGGGCTGGATGACTCACAAGCTGGAATCAAGATTGCAAAAGAAATATCCACAACCTCAGATATCATGGCAGAAAGTGAAGAGGAATTAAAGAACCTCTTTTTTACATTTTATTTTGCTGTTTTTAAATTATTTTTCATTTCTAAATAATAACCTTTTTTCTTCTACAAACCCTTGTGTTGAGGGCTGACTTTCAGTAGATTGCAGCGAGGGAGCTGCTCTGCTACCTGTGAAACCCTGACCTAAAAACAGGTCGTCTAGGAATAGTTTAGCACCAGCTTCCCCATATGCCATTTGTGATGGGGGAGGGAGTGACTGCCTTTACAGTTTAAAGAGCCTGTTGATAAGGGTGAAAGAGGAGATTGAAAAACCTGGCTTCAAACTCAGCATTCAAAAACACGAAGATCATGGCATCCAGTCCCATCACTTCCTGGCAAATAGAAGGAGAAAAAATGGAAGCAGTGACAAATTTTCTATTCTTGGGCTCCAAAATCACCTTGAGTGGTTACTGCAGCCATGAAATTAAAAGACACTTGCTTCTTGGGAGAAAATCTATGACAAACCTGGACAGCATATTAAAAAGCAGAGACATCACTTTGCCAAAGAAGGTTCATATAGTCAAAGCTATGGTNCTTGGGCTCCAAAATCACCTTGAGTGGTTACTGCAGCCATGAAATTAAAAGACACTTGCTTCTTGGGAGAAAATCTATGACAAACCTGGACAGCATATTAAAAAGCAGAGACATCACTTTGCCAAAGAAGGTTCATATAGTCAAAGCTATGGTTTTTCCAGTAGTCATGTATGGATGTGAGAGTTGAACCATAAAGAAGGCTGAGTGTTGAAGAATTGATGCTTTTGAACTATGGTGTTGGAGAAGAATCTTGAGAGTCCCTTAGACTACAAGGAGATCCAACCAGTCCATCCTAAAGGAAAAAACCCTGAATATTCATTGGAAGGACTGATGATGGAGCTGAAGCTCCAATATGTGGACCACTTGATGTGAAGAGCTGACTTATTGGAAAAGACCCTGATGTTGGGAAAGATAGAAGGCAAAAGAAGAGGGCAGCAGAGAGATGGTAAGATAGCATCACTGACTCAAGCACACTCCGGGAGATGTGAAGGACAGGGAAGCCTGGCGTGCGACAGTCCATTGGGTCACAAAGATTCATACACGACCTAATGGCTGAACAACAGGCATAGCCACTCATATATGTTTGCTTTAATCAATTCAGGGTCCCTTCAATTATGAGAAATGTCAGATAAGAAAGTATAATAGCACCTAATTTAAGTATGAAGAAGCCATGACAAAGAGAATTTCCATTAGATAACTGAGTTAATACTACACACTGAAAGTGAGGTTTACCTAGACAGTGTGACATGAATAACTAGTAATTTAATACTTGGTGATATTCTGGTTCCCTCTGATTTCAGTGGTTGTAAAGTTGATTTTTAGTGAAAAACTGTTTTTTACTTCTCTATGTTTAGGACTATCGTGCTGTCATTGAGAAACTTCCAGAGGATGACAAACCCAGTTTCTTTGGTCTGCCTGCTAACATTGCTCGTTCATCTCAGCGCATGATCAGTTCTCAGGTAACATTTTAGAAAAAATGTTGCTTCTGAGCCTGAAAGAAACATTACATTTTATTTAATAGTACAGATCCACATGTTTTATTTAGTTTTTAAATTTTATGTAATATAATAGATTGTCTTAAATGAATTTAAAATGTTTCTATCTTAATACATTTGTTAAAATTAGTAAAATAACACTGAATACTATCAATTTTATCCAAAATATATTGGTTTTACTGCTGTAATTTATCTTATTAAGGGTATTTTAAATTTAGTTTAAGAAATTGAATATATCATTAAATTTAATATTGTCATTTGTGTATTGTTTGATAAAAGATAAATATTTAATTATTTAATGTTGAATATTGCAAAACATTGAGGGAAGTATGGATTTTTAGATTATTGAGATACAGAAAAACATAAGCCAAGAACACTATATATTCTACCTTCTGTTTGGACCAAGAATAAGTTGGTCAAATAATTAAGAATTAACATTTATTGACATTTAACTGTATGACTGGTGTTTTAAGTGCTTTATACTCAGAAACTTTAGTCTTCATAAACTCTATGGGGTAAGATCTATCACTTTTCCCTCACAATATGTGAGGAAACTGGTCGAGAGAATTAAGTGTACTTACCGAAGATCATAGAGCCAATAAGAGGCAGGACTGATATTTAAATTGTCTGAGTAAAGACATGGCTTCTCCAACTGCTCCTCAGGCATGAATGTACTGCTAAGCTATGTGCACCAAATTGTGAACTGTAACATAGGTTCATTGTGGGTCAGTTTATGGAAAATTATTAAGGCTCTTAGCAATTTACTTTCGGTAATTTATGGGCATCCTAGCTAGATTATGTTATCATGTTTAGCTCCACAGTTCTGTATTTGTTTACTATTTCAGCCAACATTTATAAAATTGGTAGTTTTCTCTCTTATTATGCACTAATTTTTTTTCTTCTAATTATTTGCTGAAATGTTCCTTGTGGAATTTTAATGTTCATTTTTACATCTTTGTAAAAAAGTTCAAGTATATAAATATATACTCATTTTAAATATATAAATATGTATAACTGTTTTCTGGAATAAATGAGATCTTAACAACCTCTCTTCATCGATGCTAGCTGAAGACACTCTCTGATTCCTTTTCCCTTTGTCATCCAAAGTGTTAAGTCAGATAGTCCACGAGAGAATATAAACTCCTACGTGTTCCTTAGCTTCATAACATATTTGATTACACTCTTTTCTTGTCCCTCCATCCTTTTTGTTGACCTGAAATAGTTATTTTTTAATAAGTCCACCAATAACATAAGAATTGTGTACATTTGAGCCTGTGTGTGTGTTGTATATGTGTTTGTGTATAATTTTACAATTCTTAAGCAAGAAGGTTAAAAGAATTAAAAAGTCATTAAAAGAATAAAAGTTTATTTTATAGAATCCAAGAGGGTATTTACTTTAGGAACCTTATAAATAGAAGTTCAAGAGTCTGTCTTTAACTTCCTGTTATTAACATGTTAATATTTCTCAGTATCATTCAGTTTCTGAAAGAATTTAATTTAACTCTGCTTGGATCAAATGTCTAATGAAGGGAAAGAGTAAAGTAGGATAGATATAGCCTTGAAGACATCAGGGAAGGATAGAAGACAAGAAATAGAGAATACTGAGCATCTTCATCGTATGGAAGGGCCCACCAACCACCTTCTTTTGGTACCTTCTTTTTCTCCTGGACCATGGATGGCTGCCACTGATGAGAGCTCAGAGTGTGTGGACTTGGCACTAAATCATAGCCTTGAAAAGTGAAAGTGAAGTTGCTCAGTCGTGTCCAACTCTTTGTGACCCCATGGACTATAGCCTACCAGACTCCTCACTTCACGAAATTTTCCAGGCAAGAATACTGGAGTGGGTTGCCATTTTCTTCTCCAGGGGATCTTCCTGACCCAGGTGTTGAACCTGGGTTTCCCACATTGCAGGCAGACACCTTACCATCTGAGCCACCAAGGAAGCCCAATCCTAGCCTTGGTTTCCCACAAATCTTCTGTTACATTTTAGTCATGTAGGTCCATATGCTAACCTGAAGTTCATCAGTCTAAGTGGAATCTCAGGAATCAGGGATTTCAAAGCAAACTAGATAGACAAACATTTTACATTTATCTTAACTCTAGGGAAGAGTTTCTAGGGAAGTAGGACAGAGGAGCCTGGCCAGCTACAGTCCATAAGGTTGCATGGAGTTGAACGTGACTGAAACAACTTAGCACAGTACTGTAGGAAGATAGACCCCAATCTCATTTTCCCAAATAGTCCTGAGACAACATAGGCTTCCTTTTTGATTTTTACTTATTCTAGTTAGTATACCAAATTCTAGTTAGTTCTCCAAAAGTTATTTTACTATGATTTAATCTCTGGTGTTTTTTCTTGTGTATTTAAATTTTTATAAATATTTCTTAAATGAAAAGAGGATAACATGTTCTTCCTTGATGTTTTTTGGTGACATACTCTCTTAATATTTATATTTTAACTGTCAGTCTGGTTTACTGTTTATTTATTTAACTATTTAACAGTTCTTAATTATAATTTTTATACTTAAACAGCTTTCAGAGTACATCAATCACTGCAACATCTCTTCTTCATAATTATAAACATTCATATATAAACTGATAAAAATTTCTATATTTAGAGCATATTTAGAGCTTTTAGACTACAAGTCACATTTGTAGCCACACTGAGAATGCTTGTTCTTCTGGAAAGTGAATGTTCAGATATGAAGAAGCCTGACTGACACTGAATAGAAGAATTCCTCTATTGATCATATACAAGTTCAGGGATATGGAACTGATATTAAAGCACGTATTTGATGATTTGGCATTTTTAAATGAACTGAGTACATCCCTCCTAGGCAGTTACCACATCTGGTTTACAACAGTGTTAAGTCCAGTTCAGTCGCTCAGTTGTGTCTGACTCTCTGCAACTCCATGAATTGCAGCACGCCAGGCCTCCCTGTTCATCACCATCTCTCGGAGTTCACTCAGACTCGCATCCATCGAGTCCGTGATGCCATCCAGCCATCTCATCCTGGGTCATCCCCTTCTCCTCCTGCCCCCAATCCCTCCCAGCATCAGAGTCTTTTCCAGTGAGTCAACTCTTCGCATGAGGTGGCCAAAGTACTAGAGTTTCAGCTTTAGCATCATTCCTTCCTAAGAAATCTCAGGGTTGATCTCCTTCAGAATGGACTGGTTGGATCTCCTTGCAGTCCAAGGGACTCTCAAGAGTCTTCTCCAACACCACAGTTCAAAAGCATCAATTCTTCGGTNGATGACCCAGAGAGATGATATGGGGAGGGATGTGGGAGGGGGGTTCAGGATTGGGAACTCATGTACACCCGTGGCGGATTCATGTTGGTGTATGGCAAAACCAATACAGTATTGTAAAGTAAAATAAAAAAAATAAATAAAAATAATGCTTAAAAACTAATAAACAGATACCAGAAATCCTTTTCACTATACCTAATCTATAAGAAATACAAACCTCAACCAACTGGTTTTTCTACTTCCTTTTGTCTTTAATGATGGGACTGCTGGTTTGAACATGTGCTTAAATTTCTAGTTTTGGACTTAACTGGACCAACTTGATTTTTGTCAGGATTATAAACTGTTTGAATTCTGGTTATGGGAGTTTCACTCTGTATAACTTCCCATTCACTGTTCTCTTTCTGATGCTCAACTAGCTATTTCATCTTTAATTAACTTCTCTTACAGTGTGTATTGTGGTGGCTTTTTCTCTGTTAAAAATGATATTTATGTTTTTCAGTAGGAGTAATTCTTCCCTTATCTCTAGATGGTGAACAGAATCTAACTGGATCTAACTGGGCACCCCTCCACNATCAACTTCTCTTACAGTGTGTATTGTGGTGGCTTTTTCTCTGTTAAAAATGATATTTATGTTTTTCAGTAGGAGTAATTCTTCCCTTATCTCTAGATGGTGAACAGAATCTAACTGGATCTAACTGGGCACCCCTCCACCCATCCCAGAGCAGATCTGGCTCAATGAAGATTATGGACAGAATGTCTAATTAATAGCTCTTATCACCATGGAATCTTCATTCATTCAGTAAGTGCTTATTAAGAATCAGTAGGTGCCAGCCAGTCTGCTAGCAGTGAATAAATACTATCCTTTTCCTGTTGGTGTTTAGCTATTGAGAAAGGATACTATTAAAGAATGATATTTATTATGCATATTAGGTTAGAGGACTATTATGCTGTTATTCCTAAGACTATGGTTTTTAATCTTTTTTTTTTTTTTTTGAGGGAGTGATAGGCTCTTTGAATCTTATCAATGTCCTGAACATTTGCCCCAGAAAACAAAAATATTCCCAAAATTTGGCAATAATTTCAAGTTGTTCATGAAGTCTTTGAAATCTCTTTATGAACTCTGGGTTTAGAATTCCTACTCTAAATGGTAAACACTAAAATCGAATGAAACCAGAAGAAGCAGACATTCTAAGATGGAAAGGACGATAGATTACATACTTAGGAGTGGCAGCAGCAAGAATGAAAATTGAGTTTCTATTGCTTTATCTTACCTGTGTTATCACCAGCTAACATATGTAATAATTCATGTTTCCAGGAATAATCCACTGCTGAGGACTCAACAATACCCAACTAAGTGAATCTTGGCCTTCCACTCAGTGAACCTTGGCCTCCCACAGAAGGAGCTACCAACTCATTCACCTTTGCTCTAGTGTGAAGTACTATAAAACAAAGTAGAGTAAAGGGGATGGGAAGTGGCTGGGGTTTTGTGTGCTTGTGCTTTTTTATATAGTTATATAGAATGTCAAGGAAGTCATCTCTGATAAGGTGATATTTGAGCAGGAGTTTATAGAAGTGAGGGATTAAACCGTGTGAATATCCAAGACAGCCTTTCAGCCAAATGGAGCAGCAAATGGAAGGAGGCCAGTGAGCAGAGCAGAGTGATCTGTGGGAGTAGGAGCATGATGGGCAGTGAGATCAGGAGGACATTGAGGTGTGTGTGTCAGGTTTCCCAGGGTTGGAGTGAGAGGATCAGAGTCAAGGGATAAGCAGTATCTGAGTGTTCCAGGCTCAGGATCATAAAGTGCTGTAATGGGAAAATTGTTCAGCTAAACCCAGTTGGGGGATGTTTTGGGATGGTTATCTGGATAATATAGAGAGCTTTAGCAAGTCTGACCTTATCTTGGTAAGAGTTAACTAGTGGACACCATTCTGTGTGTGTGTGTGTGTGTGTGT
>SJYV01050395.1:0-15435 GCA_006410875.1 Neotragus pygmaeus
CCATGGTGCCCGGGTGGGGTGGCGGAAGGGGAAGGGGCGGGGACGCCACGGCACACCTAGAAGGTGGGGCAAATACGATCTGCAAGTGACTCAGTTCTGGGGCATGAGAAGGAGGAAAAGCATCAGGGATGACCCTGAGAGTTCTGACTTGAGCAGCTGGAAGGGCGGGTCACCGTTTACTGAGAGGAAGAAGACAGAGGGGAACAGGTGTCAGGGGTAGAGCAATGATCTGGCTTTGAGCACTTTACATCTGACATGCTTATCAGACATCCAAGCGGAGCTGTCACGTAGGCAGACGGCTCCTGGAGTTTGGGATCAAGGTCTGTGCCGGAGAGAGACTTGGGAAGGCATCTTGGTGTGTGCGATCTGTAAAGCCAGCATTCCCTAGGGAGTGAGCATAGCCTGAAAAGATAACAGGGTCACAAACGCTCGGAGTCTGGAAAGGCCATCAGGAACCAGCGAGGGGAAGCGAGAAGGACAGGCCGTGAGTCAGAAGAACCAGCTCGAGGAATCTGCCCCTGGGGCAATGTAGACGGCTCAGGAAGCAGGAAACCATCACTGGGTCAGAAGACTGAAGCGCCTAGTCAGGCGGAAGGTTGAGAATTACAGACAATGCTTTGGAGAAAATGTGCTCTAGAGGAGAGGATAAAAGTGGAGAAAAGTACAGAGGGGAATGTGTGAAAGAGGGACGTTTTCTTTATTTTTTTCCCTCCTTTCTCCTCTCTCTCTCCTCCTCCTTGATCTTCCTCTCCTTCTTGTAGGCAGACCTCTTACAGGACCTGCATGCGGACTTTGACAGCTTGCTCATGTGAATGACCCAACAGGGAGGGGAAAAGCCGGTGATGCCGAAGAAAAGGGGACAATCCAGGTTCTGGAGGAGGCGAAAGAGGTGGGCAGAGTCAGGATCAGAAGGAAGGAAGGCATAGGATCAGGTGATCGATTCGATGATAGGAGTGCACGGAAATATTTCCTGTTTGCTTCTGTTTTCTCAGTTCAGTAAGAAGTGAGGTCATCAGTAGAATGTGAGGAAGGAAAAAAGGGTATTGGAGGAGAGAAATTAAAAAGGAGAGAAATGGAGTTAGGGAATGTCGCAGGATCAGCAGGAGCCCTGCAGACTGATCTGTAGAGCAAGTGGGATGGTGTGTGAGAGCCTCCGTGGGGCCCGTGCAGACAAGAGCGCCTGTGAGGCTCAGGGTGCACAGATGCACAAGCCTCCGGGACACTGCGAATCAGGATCCAGGATGCCTGCATCCCTGCTTATTCATGCTTTACAGTCTCAGAGGCACTTTATAAAATCCAGAGTTGGTCAGTTCAGTCACTCAGCTGTGCCTAACTCTTTGCGACCCCATGGACCGCAGCACGCCAGGCCTCCTTGTCCATCACCAACTCCCAGAGCTTGCTCAAATTCACATCCATTGAGTCGGTGATGCCATCCAACCATCTCTTCCTCTGCCATCCTCTTCTCCTCCTACCCTCAATCTTTCCCAGCATCAGGGTCTTTTCCAGTGAGTCAGTTATTCACATCAGGTGGCCAAAGTATTGGAGTTTCAGCTTCGGCATCAGTCCTTCAATGAATATTTAGAGTTGATTTCCTTTAGGATTGACTGGTTTGATCTTGCTGATAGGGACTCTCTAAGAGTCTTCTCCAACACCACAGCTCAAAAGTATCAGTTCTTTGGCATTCAACCTTCTTTATGATCCAACTCTCACATCCATATATGACCACTGGAAAAACTATAGCTTTGACTATACAGAACTTTGTTGGCAAAGTGATGTCTCTGCTTTTTTAATATGCTGTCTAGGTTTGTCCTTGCTTTTCTCCCAAGGAGCAAGTGTCTTTTAATTTCATGGCTGCAGTCACTGCAGTGATTTTGGAGCCCGCAAAAATAAAGTCTGTCACTGCTTCCATCGTTTCCCCATCTATTTGCAAAGAAGTGATGGGACCAGATGCCATGATCTTCATTTTCTGAATGGTGAGTTTTAAGCCAGGTTTTTCACTCTCCTCTTTCACCTTCATCAAGAGGCTCTTTGGGCCCTCTTCACTTCCTGCCATAAGCGTGGTATCATCTGCATATCTGAGGTTACTGATATTTCTCCTGGCAATCTTGACTCCAGCCAGGGGTCACTGAATCTTGTTTCCAGTCTAGCGTTTGCCGAAGGTTTGAGGATAGGCTGGGAGTGCCCTGTACAGTCTTCCTTTCTCTGATTCCTGAAGCTGAGCATCTCATCCCTTGCTGTCCTCTTTCCCCTTCTGTGAAATGCTTGTTACGTTTGTCCTAATTTGGGTTCCCCTGGAAGAAGACCCTCAAAGACTTGAGTGCAAGTCTTTTATTCAAGCAAAGGAGTAAAGATGGTGAGACAAGGAAAAATAAAATTAAAACAAACAAACAGTGGGTATGAGGTTGCTGCTGTGGGCGCCCGAGGCTCCGTCCCCTCTGAGGAACCATGCTGGATACTCGCCAACACTGTCCAACAAGCACATGCAGAAACTGGGTTATTTGTATGCTACTCCTCATCCTCGTTGGCTGAGGGTCCCCTGTAGGCAGAGTCAGCCATCAGCCCTTCCAGTTTGCACTACACCTAAGTTGAACATCTCTCACGGTGCCTGAAAGAACATTCAGACCCAGAGAGAGCGGTCCCCACACGGAGGTGGGAACCAACATCTGTCACAGCCGCTGGTAAAGCCAGAGGAGGCCACGGGGAGGTGGGCAGGATATAGCTACAGCATCCTTTTCTTTATCTGATTTGCACGAGGCAATGGCACCCCACTCCGGCACTCTTGCCTGGAAAATCTCATGGATAGAGGAACCTGGTGGGCCGCAGTCCATGGGGTCACTAAGAGTCGGACAAGACTCAGCGACTTCCCTTTCACTTTTCACTTTCATGCATTGGAGAAGGAAATGGCAGCCCACTCCAGTGTTCTTGCCTGGAGAATCCCAGGGACGGGGGAGCCTGGTGGGCTGCCGTCTATGGGGTCGCACAGAGTCGGACACGACTGAAGTGACTCAGCAGCAGCAGTGGCAATGTATTTTCTGAATAGCTCTGTGTCAGTTATTACCACTTCGTCATCCCCAATCCATCGCCTGTCTGTTCACTTTGTTTATCATATCAGAAATCTTTAATTCAATTGCCATTAACTCCATCAGCTGTCTACTTTATGGTTTTCACTTTTTGGCATCTTAAGAAATCTTTCTCCATTCTGATGTCACAAGAAATATTCCACCCTTTCTTCTAATAGATATATAGCTTTCCTTTACATATTTGACTTTTCACTGCCAACAAGTTTTTTTTTTGTTGTTTATAGAACAAGGTATAGATCTCATCTTAGTTTTCCCCATGTAGTGAGTCAGTTTTCCAGAGACAGTTGAGGAATAATCCATGTTCCTCTCCAGGCTATGATGTCCACACACATAGTGATCTCTCTAGCACAGAACGGTTAGCTAGAGTCCATCCATTTGGCATTATTCAGTTCTTCAGGGCTTCCCTGGTGGCTCAGAGGGTAAAGAATCTGTGTGCAATGCAGGGACCTGGGTTCAATCCCTGGGACAGGAAGATCCCCTGAATGGCCACCCACTCCAGTATTCTTGCCTGGAGAATTCCACGGACAGAGGAGCCTTGAGGGTTATAGTTCATGGGGTCACAAAGAGTCAGACGTGACTGAGCAACTAACACTTTCACTTTTTAATTTCTTCATCCCAGTCTTTATTTTGGCGATTATATCTTGTGTATCCAGTATCTTTGGTTGACTCTCCTTCAAAACCACCAATTCTTGTTTTATACTTTCAGTGTCTTACTTAGGAAGAACTGACTCATTTGAAAAGACCCTGATGCTGGGAAAGATTGAAGGCGGGAGGAGAAGGGGACGACAGAGGATGAGATGGTTGGATGGCATCACCAACTCAATGGACATGAGTTTGGGTAAACTCCAGGAGTTGGTGATGGACAGGGAGGCCTGGCGTGCTGCGGTCCATGGGGTCACAAAGAGTCAGACACGACTGAGCAACTGAACTGAACTGAATTTAGGATTAAGATTCCCATTCACGTCTGTCAGCAGGTCTCCTCACGCTGCTCCAGATTGTTCTGTTTCTGGTTATTCTCTCTCAGTACTTGTTTTCCTAAACTGCCCCGTGAGTTTTGCTGGGCTTATCTTCAATCCTTTGAAACACTGACCACCTCTACTTCTGAGCTCTGACTGGGAGAAGGAGCAAAAGCCAAGGCCTGGTGGGTGTGGGGAACGGGGGAGAAACATCTCTCTGTGGGTGGCCGAGCCTAATGACACCCAGAGTTCCTTTGAGGGCCTCCCCACGGACCGCCCCTTCCCTCGTTCCAGGACCCTCCTGGGACAGCCTCCCGGTCTGGCCCATAGTGGCCCACCGCATCCCAGCCGAGCTGTCCCGTAACCTGCCACCTCTCTGCCCACGCCCCATCCTAAACAAAACATCCCAAGATCCTTAAATAATTCCTCATGTCACGGCTTTCAAACTCCTGATTAACACCAATGGGCATATTTTAATTCATCACTGTCCTTCTCAAGATGTGGCATCCAGACCAGAATACGATGCCTCAGGGGTTCGTAAGGTTTGATATCTGGCCAGGTAAATATCAAGGTAAGGTTGTGAAAATTCTTTCTGTGTCCTTTCTTTAAACCAGCAAGTTTTCAGTGTATACTTTAAGTCTTAAGTCTCTGAGAGGAAATTGTAAGATGTGAGAAAATTATCCTAACAAACAAGAATGAGATTGTTCTAATCAGAGATTGAAGAGCAAGGAAAGAATAAATGGAGACAGGATGGTTAAGAGCAGAATACGCAGCAGGCCTCACGGGCGTGTGTATCATCACTAATGCCAGCCACCCTGGGGCAGAGAAACCACGAGGATGCCAAGGAAGAGACACAAGGTGAAATGTAAAGAAAGAACCAAGGGTGTGGGCTTACGAATGGGGAAAGGGAAGATTCTGGGGTTTGGAACATTCCAGAAAGAATTAAATTCAGAAATGTGAAACCTTGAAAACAAAGTGGAAACATTCATGGAACTTTCCCATTCATTCCTGAGGGCCTTTTTGCTTTTTCTTATTTTGTTTGTTAAGTTTTTGGTTAGTCCCGTCTTTCTTTCTTTCCTTATTAGGTCATGTGGCGCAGCTTGTGGGATCTTGGTTCCCAGACCAGGGACTGAACCCATATCCCCTGCGGTGAGAGTGCAGAGTCCTAACCACTAGACCGCTAGGGAATTCCCTGAGGGCAGTTTTAACAATGAAAAGAAAATGGATTATCTTTTTAGGTGAATGAAATTCATCATGTAAATTATTTGCCTATTGCCTTCCCAGCTTCTGTTCTCTAAAAATGTCTTTTAAAAACTATATAATAAGGACATTTCCATGTAAAACTGTTAGAGGAAAGCTTGTGATTAAATCAGGGACTGTGCTTTTGGCAGGTAAAACCGACCTGTTTTGAAATTTATGAATGTTTCCATTTTCACTTGGAGGAGGAGACAAGATGGAAAATTTTATTTAAAAAGGGAAAGGATGTTCTTGTTGGCTAATTCACACCACCCTCTTGTAGATCCAGGTTTCAAAGGTGTGGGGGCTTACGTGTTTGTGGAATGAAAGAGGAAAAAACGAGGAAATACATGAAAAATGAGATGAAAGAAGAAAGTAAGAGGAGGAGGAAGGAAGAAGGGAAGTGCGTGAGCAGCGCAGCCACGATTCAGGATGTCGGCACTCAGGAGATGCCATCAGGGCCACCCTGCTGTGCCGTGGCCGGAGAGGCGTCCAACAAGCAGGGCGGGCGCTTCCGCGATCCTTCTGTGCCTCCACCTGCTGGAGCGCAGGAAAGGAGATGGTCAACGTTTGCAAAGTAATCAAAATGATGGTGAGATGTTTTTCTCTGCTCTTTTACCAGGACTCCTTCTTCACAAGGTATCTGATGTGTTCTCCTCCCCTCCGTGAGCTTCACTGGTGGCTCAGGCAGTAGAGAACCCGCCTGCACTGCAGGAGACCTGGGTTCAGTCCCTGGGTCAGGAAGATCCCCTGGAGGAGGAAGTGGCACCCCACTCCTGTGTTCTTGCCCGGGAAATCCCATGGACGGAGGAGCCTGGCGGGCTACAGTCCGTGGGGTCCTGAGAGTCGGACTCGACTGAGCGACATCACTTTCGCTTTTCCTCTCCTCTGTACCCACTTCTGTAGCCACTCCAGGTACGCTCTCTCCTGAAGCCACACCAGCCAGACACCCCCCTTCTTTTTAAGGGGAGTGTCCTTAAGAGGGGATAGAGAGCATCCCCACTACCGTGCCACCCGATAGGATACCCAGTGATCTCCACTTCGCTAAGCCCAACCTGTGGTCATGTCTCACCCTGATCTCTCTGCCCCACTGGCAGCAGTGACGTCCAGCTGACCATCTGCAATTCCACGCTTGCTGGCTCTTCCTGCTGTGGCTTCTTCACCGGCTCCTACTCATCTCCTGACCTCTAACCCTGCCCCAGGGCTCAGTCCTTTGTCTTTTCTTTTTGTATCAACATTTGCCTCTATCTACATGTTGACTTCCTAATTTTCACTTGACTGTAAGTCTTTAGAGAGTGCTAAAAATGATAAAAGTTATGCGTGCCTGTGGTAGAATACAGCTCCCTTCTCTGAAAATGTCCCAGTCACAATGCTCGAAACCCATAAATATGTCACCGCTATGAACTGAATTGTATCCACCCCCGGGGGCTTCCCTGGTGGCTCAGAGGGTAAAGAATCTGCCTCTAATGCAGGAGACCCAGGTTCAATCCCTGGGTTGGGAAGATCCCCTCGCGGAAGGCATGGGAACCCACTCCAGTATTGGAGAATCCCATGGACAGAGGAGCCTTGAGGGCTACAGTCCATGGGATCACAGAGAGTTGGACACGACTGAGCCACGAGCACTTTCTATATCACAGCAGCCCAAGCAGACGAACACCCGCCTTACGCAACAACGGGAGCTTTGCAGGTGTGATTGAACTAAGGGTCTAGACATCAGCAGATTATCCTGCAACAGTCAGATGGACCCAGTGCAGTCAAACAAGGGAATGGTGATTCCCTCATGAGGGGAGAGGGCTTCCCAGGTGGCGCTAGTGGTAAAGAACCCGCCTGCCAATGCAGGACGCATAGGAGACAAGGGTTCGATCTCTGGGTGAGGAAGATCCCCTGGAAGAGGGCATGGAAACCCACTCCAGTATTCCCATGGACAGAGGAGCCTGGCGGGCTACAGTCCCTGGGGTCACAAAGAGTCAGACAGGACTGAAGCNTTCCCTCATGAGGGGAGAGGGCTTCCCAGGTGGCGCTAGTGGTAAAGAACCCGCCTGCCAATGCAGAACGCATAGGAGACAAGGGTTCGATCTCTGGGTGAGGAAGATCCCCTGGAAGAGGGCATGGAAACCCACTCCAGTATTCCCATGGACAGAGGAGCCTGGCGGGCTACAGTCCCTGGGGTCACAAAGAGTCAGACAGGACTGAAGCGACTTAGCAGACATAAGGGAAAGGCAGGAGGGCAGGAATTAGAGAAGATGAGAGGACAGGAACAGAGGTCAGAGAGATCTGAAGATATGATGGTGCTGGCTTTGAAGACGGAGACGCATCTACAGTGAAAGACAGGTGTCCTGGGCAGATGGAGGGGCAGAGAGACACTGAGATGTGTGATGAAGCCAGGACCCCAAGATGCTGGCGGTAGGATTTAGGGGTGGGTAAACGCGTGCTAGCTTAAAACTCTTTCAACTTTTCTCTGTGTTTGAAATTTTAAAAAATAGCATGTTTTGGAAAAGCAATCAAATAGGTAGTTATTATGATTTTTCCAAAATTCCTGTTATTTAACTTTCAGACACTGGCCTCTTCCCTCACAAAGGCTTTGAATTTCTGTGTAACTTTTTTGTTTGTGCCTATCTCCAATGTGTGGTCCCACTGGTGTTCGTATTTTAGAAAGGGCCGGAACGCCGAAAGGTAATCAGAGCCTGGAGAGGCTGAAGTCTTAACCTTCACATCAACAGCAACAAAAATTAAACATCAGGATCAGCTAGCCTGAGGATCAATGTATGTAACCCATGGAATGCTAAATGTGGGTTTGCCCTGAACCAGCTTATAACTTCTTAAGTTGGAAAACTGATCACTAGCCTGACTTCAATGGAAAAAAAGCAGGGGGTGGAGGGAGACAGAAACTGATGTGACCTTTGAGAAGAATTAGATTCCACCCCTACCTTTATGAGAAAATTCCCGTGTTCATGGGAAATACTATTGGGCAACGAAGAAAACAAGCCGTGCCTGGGGGCCTTTTCATCCAGTAGGGAGAGAGATCAGGAGAAAATCTGCTGCTGTGACTTCTTGAGTTAGAAGTCTGCCCTTTTGTGCCTCTCGATAGCTAAAGAAGCCGTCGTGAGGAGGATATGGGAAGAACCAGCTTCTCTGGAAAGTTCTCTGATAGCGGCGTGGGGGTGGGGTGGTCATACGTTCACATATTAGCTGCTGTTTCCCATACCCCATAATGATGTCTGTCAGTGGAAAAATGTACCCGGCCATATCAAACAAAGGATGTTACAGCTGCCCCAGTGGGGAGCCCTGAGGGAACTTAGGACGCAAACAGGATGCCTGCCATCTAGCAGTCAGCTGCTGCATCCACCCCCAAAACACACCTGAGGAGACAGAGACAAACCCAGGATCTGGCCCAGAGAGCTGAGATGCGCGGCAGAGGGATGACTGCAATGAGCCAAGCGCTTGCGTCTTCCCACATACACGCTGCTGCTGTTTAGTCCCTAAGGCGTGTCTGACTCTTTGCCACCCCGTGGACTGTAGCCCACCAGGCTCCTCTGTCCATGGGATTCTCCAGGCAAGAGTACTGGAGGGGGTTGACGTTCCCTTCTCCAGAGGATCTTCCCAACCCAGGGACTGACCCCGCATCTCCTGCTTGGTGGACGGCTACCACTGAGTCAGCAGGGAAGCCTTCCCATATTCATAGAAAAGTGATAAATTCATTAACCTGTGATGTCTGCTTTTCTTTAATTAGCGGCAACCTTCTGATGTTCTGACCACCTGGTCTTTGTTGCCAAAATGCCTGTGAACCCACGCTGCTCTTGCCTTAACTCTTTAGAGCAGTCCCTGTCTGAGAGGTGTGTCCCGGGCTGAAGCTCTCATTTTGTGTCCTCCAAACGAAATGAAAGTCTCAACTTTTAGGCTGTATAACTTTTTCCCTGTAGACACTTTCTTATTCTGCATTTTCACTATTGCTGCCTGGTCGCCTGTGGGTTTCCTCCTGAGGAGGGAGGCTGCAGAGAATTTCCAGTCCGATTCTGGGCTGTTTGGATTTCTAAGCAGGCCTTTGAGATGGTTGGATGGCATCACCGACTCGACGGACACGAGTTTGAGCAAGCTCCAGGAGCTAGTGATGGACAGGGAGGCCTGGCGTGCTGCAGTCCATGGGGTCGCAAGGAGTCGGAGAGGACTGAGCAGCTGAACTGAACTGAAGCGGGCCTTTGACATTCACGACAGAAAAGCAAAGGTTTTCATTTACAAAAGCTGTGCTTTTTGAGAGAGAAAAAGAGTTTTGAGGTGCAAAATGTTGCTTGGGGTATCAAAAACAAGGATCTGAAGCAATCAGGGCAGGCAGTGTTTTCAACCACCACCACTGTGCCGGGAGCCGAGACTACACCCACCCTCTTTGGATAAGGCTGAGCCTTCACTACACACTTGCCCTCCCGGCCCCTCGGCTTCCTCAGCAGGAAACGGAATGTAAAACACTGGCCTGGCAGCCTGGCTGCCGGGACTCGGGGTGCTTCTGGCACAGCCCCTGGCTCCCGCCGTGCCCGCCCCTGCATGCCCAGGGCCCATCTGAAAGGAAGAAAGGGACTCCATCCTGGCCATCTCATAGTCTGTATGTAATGAAACGAGGAGATTGCATTGTCCCAGTCACTGGTAACTAGAATTCACCTTGAACAGAATTTTATCTGTTTGTTTGAAAAAACTAGTCTGACTGGCCCTTGGGGTGTGTGCTGTTCACTGATGTAGCTGGCTCTCCTCCTTCTGGCAGATGGTGGGATATGCCACCTGCCCTTGAACTTGGGTGTGGATACGTGAGTAGAAGTGACACGTGGGGGCCTTATGAGCCAGGAAATCATTCTCCACATTCTCTTTTCCCCGCCACGTTGACAGCAACTGGTGGGGTTCTAAGTGAGGTGTCCATCGGCTCATGGCCTTCAAAGACGATGACGTGGAGCAAAGCTCCCTGCTGACCTGTAGTGAACGATGTCACAGACAGAAAGTGACCTTTGTTGTTTTAAAGCACTAATTTTTGAGGCGGGGGGCTGTTTGTTACCACAGCATAACTCGGCCCATCCTAACTGCCCCGTGCTTAAGGTGTCAGAAGAGACTCCAGGGGCTGGATGAGACGGCCCTGCAGAGGACAAGTGGGAAGACTGTTTTCCCTGCTGATAGAGGAAGAGCAAGAATATAGAAGGGAAGCCAGCAAATGTGGAAAAGCTGGCATATTCTTTCCATTTCTGCAACATTCTCCACTGAAATGAGACTTCAGCTGGTCCCTCACAGCAACTGTCCTGCCTTTCTTGGGCAACACCAGATTAGACTGAGAGGATGAGATTACCCAGGAAAATCCAGGGCACTGAAGAGACTTTCAAGTTTGAAAACTATTCCGCTCTGATATTTAGCCCCGTTGATGAACATTACCCTTCGGCAATTATGAGGGCTTGCATTTTTGTCACGTTGCCACCATCACGTAATTAAAAAGTCACGAGAGGTAACCCTGGGGTGGCCCCTCGTAGGTTGATCAGACCTAAGGTGCAGGTAAAAAGACGCAGAAGGGCTTCCGGGGTCAGCACTCCAGCCCCGTCACACCAGGAAACCGCCTTCCTCGTGACCCTGCCAGCTGCAGACCTGCAGGCCGTGGCTTTCACGGATCAGCAGAGGCTAAAAGCCCCGAGGTTCAGAGCCTGGACGCTTTGACTCCTTGCCACCATCTGACTGGTGGTTTAGCCAGCGACTTAACCTCTCCGAGTTTCACATTCCTGTCTGTAACATATGGAAACCACTGCCCCCTCATAGGGTTGGTATACAGAATAAATGAAATATTTCATGTAAATTGTCTCCACTTGGTGTTACCTGGCTCATACTGAGCTTTCAATAAACGACAGCAGTTACCTCTTTGCAGAATTACTTTTTATGACATTTCTTTCTCCTTGTTGATTTTATCATGATATCTTTATTATGGAGTTTTATTCATAGAAAATCAACTAATTGAAGTATTAGGTCCATTTTTAAATTGGTATAGGCAACATAAAGTGAGATTTGGAGAGAAAGAAGGAACTGATTTCCTGCAGGTAACAGACCCTCTGCACTAGTTAGAAGTATTGCAGGTCATCCAGCATCCACTTTCCCCAAGCGTACATTGAAGCGTGTATATCCTTTGTGATCCAGCAGCTTCCACCTGCCACGACCTTACTGCACATGTGCCTCCTCGTGAGCTGTGCTCAGCACACACTGGACAGGCTTAACGCAAAACTTGCTGCTTCCCGGCCCTCTACTTTGTATCTCAAATATTCTTCCATATTCTCTGTCCTTTGCTAAACCTGCACATCCTCCAGAAGGCAGCTGAGCTCCCACCCAGGCTGTGTGGGTACCCAGAGGCTGACAGATCCAGAGATGAGCGGAGCTGGACGAGTGAAGACTTTCATTCACCCAGACTGGTGACCCCTACAGGCCAGTTCCTTACCCTCACTAAACCTCATTTCCTCATCTACAAGGTGTGAACGTGTCAGTCGCTCAGTCATGTCTGACTCTTTGGGACCCCCTGGACTGCAGCCCACCAGGCTCCTCTGTCCCTGGGATTCTCCAGGCAAGGATACTGGAGTGGATTGCCATGCCCTTCTCCAGGGGAGCTTCCCAACTCGGGGACTGAACCCAGGTCTCCTGCATTGCAGGAGGATTCTTTAGCATCTGAGGCACCAGGGAAGCCCTACAAGGTGTGAGGACTGTGCATCTACCTGGAGTCGCCACGAAGATTAAATGAGATCCTGAGAGGGGCAAGCCCCGCAGAGCCGATCACCTTGCAGGCCCCTCCCAGTTCTGTCCCCACGGATTCTCCCGCGGGGCTGACACCCTCCCCGCTGAGTGCAGGACAGAGGCGGCGCTTCCAAGCAGAAGGGCTCCCAGCCTGATGTGTTGTCTGTGCTCCCGAGGGAAGCCTATTTTCCCAGCTGTTCCTCACTAAAAGGAACCAAAGCAGAGCATCTTCCGGCTCCCTGACCCCTCTCTGCAGCCCTGTCCTCTCAGATGAGCCCGGCTCACTACTCACAGTAATCCTCACAGCAGCCTTGAGAAGGGAGCCCGGCTAGGATTTCTGGTGGCCTCAGAGGCACTTCCTTCGTCTCTTGACAACCATCTGTTTTGGGCTGTGCCGCTCAGCTGGTGGGAGTCTTAGTTTCCTGACCAGGGACGGAACCCAGGCCCCAGGCCATGAGAGCTTAGAGTCTGAACCACTGGTTGTTGTTCAGCCGCTCAGTCATGTCTGACTCTGTGCGACCCCAT
Source organism: Neotragus pygmaeus (assembly GCA_006410875.1). Classification (NCBI taxonomy): domain Eukaryota; kingdom Metazoa; phylum Chordata; class Mammalia; order Artiodactyla; family Bovidae; genus Neotragus; species Neotragus pygmaeus. The sequence continues at coordinate 12,533 of SJYV01050395.1, forward strand.
GGACTGCAGCCCACTGGGCCCCCCACCGTCCACAGGATTCTCCAGGCAAGAACGCTGGACTGGGTTGCCATTTCCTCCTCCCGAACCACTGGACCACCAGCGAATTCCCCTGATGGCGCTTTTAAAGAACTTCATCAGGGGCTCTCAGGAGAGCAGCACCCGAGTGTGGTTCTTTAACTTAAGTGAGCGTCAGAATCAGCTGGGGAGGGGGCTTGGCAAACCAGACTGCTGGGCCCAGCCCCGACTCAGGAGGTCTGCATTTCCCAGGGGTGCCGATGCAGCTGGTATAGGGCCGCACCCAAGCGTCTGCACTGGAGACTCAAGCCCACTTCTTCCTGCCCTTTCCGCTCCCCTGAGGGTCCTAGGCAGGGCCCAGCCTGCCCTCCTGTGGCTTCTGCTCCTAGGACCTGCCTGGAGCTTCGTACCATGTGCGTTCTCTGATTCCCCGACAGGAGTACCTCTCACCCTCCTCCTGCTCTCTTTCCTCTTCGCTTTCTCGACACTCTCTTCCCCTGGGAACCATGTCTGTCTTGCTCACCATGGGAACCCCAGCACTTAACCCAATGCCTGGAGAGCAAGCTTTCATAAGTAAACCGACTCGTGCTGAACCGTCCAGATGACCTCGTGTGTGCCATTCTCGTATCGGTCAGGACAGACCGGGTTATGCTGCTGTAATAAACAGCACCCGAGTCTCAGTGGCTCAAACATCAGTTAAAGGTTTACTTCGTTTTCACTGTGCCCGTTGCAGGCTGGCAGGGTGCTCTCCTTGTGCCCACTTCAGGACCTGGTCTAAGATATTCAGAGCGTACCATTCGGAACGCTGCTGGTGAAGCGTGGAGAAGCTCACACCAGCTCTCACATGCTTCCACCCAGAAGTAAGGAACATATGTGACTCAGACTTCGTTGGCTAATCCAGTTACACTGCCACGCCTGACTTCGGAGGCGTAGGAAGTCAGCCACCCAGCACTGCCGTCGCCAGCAGGGAAGGATCACAGGACCCTGGGGGAGCAGCCGAGTCTCCCACCCCCTCCTGTAGCCCTCATTCTTCCCTGGCTTCCAGACTTGTGTGTCCAAATGCCTGCTCGACATTTATAGCTGGTAGATCCTCTAGTGTGTTGATTTTAAGACTGAATATTCTCCCACCAAGTTCCCGTTTCTTCCTTTGTCTGTATTACTGGGTTTATTCCCAGGAGAAATGTGTGGGTTCTATCTCTTGGCCTTGTCTTTGCCCTCGCACAGTCAGTTGTCATATCTAGCCAGTTATATGCCTTACAGATCAGTGCTTGAATCCTAGCTTACACCCTGTCCTAAGTTACCCACTCATATTCATTTGTCCCCTAAAAGGTAAAAACAGCCACCACGTGCCAGGAGCCGCCCTGGGCTCTGGAGACACAGCACCGGAAGCGGGCCCTCGCGCTGGCTGCATGGCGCTTACAGGCAGGACAGTGACGGCTTGACTGTACGAGGGGCGGCGTAATTATGGTCGTTACAGGAGCTGTGATGGAGAAGACAGAGGGCGGGGGCCATGCTCCAGGGCAGGCCCGCGCTGCCTCCTGTCCAGAACTGCTGCAGAAGCCTCCTCCCTGGTCCTCCTCACCTCCTCCCTTGATCTGCCCAGCGCAGCCAAAGACTAGGAAGAGTAGACACGATCCTCCCTTGCAAAGGACGTGCCGTGGCATCCCTCACTCAGGTGTTCTCGGGAGTCTCCACTGCCTCTAATAAAGGGACCTACAAGGTCCTCCAGCTTCAGCCTAGTCCATCTCTCTGCCACTGTTTCCCACTTTGCTCCCCTCACCGATGGTCAAGGCAAACCACACGGCTGACGGTTCTCTTCACACGCCCTCCACACTTCCCAGCTCCTCGTCCTGTTCTCTGGAATGGCTCCCAACTCCTTGGGCCGAGATCCGCCCATTCTTCAGATGTCACGTCATCACCCATCACCCTTTTCCCTCTCCGGTTAGCGCCGACAGCCCTTGGTCTGACTTTCCCTACGTTTCTTTTCTGAGTTGTGTCCTGGGCCTGCCCTGTCCTTCCAGGAGACTGTAACTTTCCTGGGAGGGAGATCTGACTGTGTCGAGCTCCTGCTTCGCCCTGGCCTCGTCAGTCGCAGCTGCCTGACTGCGGCATCCATCAGTGCCCGCAGGGTCTGGTCTCAGGGATCCAGGGGTTTGCTGCCCTCTGTCCTCATTCTCCTTTTCTCCTAGCAGGAGTGCCTCTAGGTGACCCGAGAGACCCCCTCGTTTCTCAGAGGGAGATCCGTGAGCTGTCTTCTACTGCACCTACTCTTTGGAACGTTCTTCAACCTCTAGGTACACTTTTCTGTCGAGCAAGATCCCTGCTCCTGTCTCCTCTCCTGCCTAGCCCCCTAGATTTTTTTTCCTTTTGCTGGATTTGAATGGACATATTTCCACTTCTCTGCATGGGTTAAGGGACGATGAACTGGTGGGTGAGTGGGGCTCATGGTGGACGTGGAGACTGCCCGGCTGTGGTTTAAATCCTGGCTCTCCAGCCTAGTGCCTGAAGCTCAGTGAGTCAGTTCAGTCGCTCAGTCGTGTCTGACTCTTTGCAACCCCATGGACTGCAGCACGCCAGGCCTCCCTGTCCGTCACCAGCTCCCGGAGATTACTCAAACTCGTGTCCATTGAGTCAGCGCTTCCTTAAGCTCAGGAGATGCTTTTCTTTCACCTGAGTATTGGGGATAATCACGCTCCTGCCCCAGACAGAGCGGGAAAATATACAGGAAGAGCTTTGTGCCTTGATTCCTCCCGCAGACACCTCAATCAACGGGCATCACTATTCTAGTCTGTCTTGCTGCCCTTGCTTTGCTCCCTCCCCACCACCTACTCTTAACCTCTATAACCTCAGGACCGCCAGCCTGAGCCCACTACAGCCCCACCTCCCCC
>SJYV01050396.1:0-13195 GCA_006410875.1 Neotragus pygmaeus
GTGAGTTTGAGTGAATTCTGGAAGTTGGTAATGGACAGGGAGGCCTGGCGTGCTGTGATTCATGGGGTCGCAAAGAGTCAGACACGACTGAGCAACTGAACTGAGCTGAAATTTAGAAAATGAAAATGTGGATTTGCACTCAGTCTTATTTTAAAAGTTCCCAAATAGCATAAATAGTACTAGTACAAAAATTAACATAGGAATAATCAGATCAACACTTAAAAAACAACAATTTCATTATTTTTCACTAACACTTAGAAAATTATCTTTGTCAACAATTTTTTTACATATTTACAATATTTTTGCTTGTTAATATATTAAATTCCTGGTCTTAGATGCCTCGAGAATGAATTAAAGTTCAAAAGAGTACTTTCTAAAGTTGAACAAAGAAAAGCTTTTGGTTCGTCCCTAAAATGACAGTAAGATGCCACTGAATTAGCCTCTTCTAATACTGAGATCTTGAAAAATAGAAAAGGGTGTTAACATGAAAATAAATCAATACATTACTATGTAAGAAAAGTATTAACTTTAGAAAAGCCACACCATAGCAAGTAGAAAACATCCAAATTTTCTCTAAATTATAATTTGGAAAGTAACTTTTTTTTTTCTTTTAGAGATTTTTCTTCGGACTATTTTTAAAGCCTTTATTGAATCTGTTACAATATTATTTATGTTTTGGTTTTCTGGCCATGAGGCATATGAGATCTCAGTTCCTCAACCAGGGACTGAACCTGCACCCTCTGGTGCTGCTGCTACTGCTGCTAAATCACTTCAGTCGTGTCCGACTCTGTGTGACCCCATAGACGGCAGCCCACCAGGCTCCTCCATCCATGCGATTTTCCAGGCAAGAGTACTGGAGTGGGTTGCCATTTCTTTCTCCAATGCATGAAAGAAANACTGCTGCTAAATCACTTCAGTCGTGTCCGACTCTGTGTGACCCCATAGACGGCAGCCCACCAGGCTCCTCCATCCATGCGATTTTCCAGGCAAGAGTACTGGAGTGGGTTGCCATTTCTTTCTCCAATGCATGAAAGAAAAAGTGAAAGTGAAGTCACTCAGTCGTGTCTGCCTCTTCATAACCCCTTGTACTGGAAGGCAAAGTCTTAACCACTGGATCATCAGGGAAATCCTCCTGAAAATTAATTAAGAATATGATCTAAATGGAGAAGGTACTCACTGCCTAGAGTTAGAGGATTAAGGAATGATTGCTAATGGTTACAGAGTTTCCTTTTGGGGTGGAGAAATTATTTTTAAATTGATGGTGGTTATATCTTCTAGAATACACTAAAAAGCACTGAACTGTCTGTCCATTTTAAATGGACGAGTTGTACGGTATGTGAATTATATCCCAATAAGACTGTTACTTTAAAAAATGATCTAAACAGAATATAGCACGCTATAGCCTCTAGTAAAACATAATACAACTATCAGTATTACAAAAATGATCTTTCATCAACCTAACAATTATCCACATAAATTATGAAATGCTCCAGTGTAAATTACACAGAAAGTGATTTTTATTTGGCTTTGTTAAGGGGTTTTTATCTTTTGTGTAGAAATATCTGAAGATTTTTGAAAATTTTTATGTCCAAAAATTATTAAAGCACCAGAAAGCTATCTACTTTCCAATTCTAATCTGTAAATGAATATGCTATGCTGAGACTAAACAGCAGCACATCTCAATTAATGGAAAAAAGATAATCATTCTCCACAAGACTAAAGGCACAGAAATACTTCTTACATTTTAGACTGCAGGCTAAGACCAAATTAAAAAGTCTTAGAATAAAAAGCAAACATTAAAAACCAAAAAGCCATCTTCAAAAAAAAAGTAAACATGTTTGCCTTAAATAAAATTTAAAATAATTAACACAATCAAAATAAAATACCACACCAATAATCCACCTCTACTCAGTTATTATCAATTGACTCTGTTAAGTAATAAATAAATAATTTAGAACGAAGTTTTTGCCTGCCATCTAGTGTTGGCAAGTATTGCACAAAGATATTCTTAGATTTTCTTTTTTCCTCTGAGTTCAGAATAACTAAAATTTAAAGGTTATTTGGCTCCTTCCATTAATCATCACAGTGACATCTATGCTGAAATAGTACTTTTTAGACAGATTTGAGCAAAAGGGCAAAAATAAACATGAGCATCAACAAGGAACCTGAAAAGTCTTTTTAGGCATTGATTCTACTCACATCCACAGTCATGTTCTGATATTCTGAGGGCATAGGAGTCTGTGCTACCTCATCATCCAGTTGTCTCCAGTGCCTACTCATATCTAAAGCAGAGTGCATACACAACGGACATCTGTAGCCTCTAGGATAGATATAAAAGAGTTACTTTCCCAGTATTAAATGGAGAGTATATCAACTCAGGCTAGCTGGTACATAAACCATCTAAAACAAGCATTATTCTATACTTCAAGACCATCTCACAAACCTTTTCATTTAAATCCTATATCATAGGGTATTTTTTAAACCTACTTCTTTTTCCTCAGTTCTATAAAATGGAGAGGAATTTCTTAATATTCTTTGTAGAATATACACAATATATTTTTAAAACCAATTAAACTGCTTTTTAGCTAAACAGCCTCGATTTCCGAATATATTCAAGCAAAGAAGAGATTGTATTCCTTAAAAATTATTCAGATCATGTTATTTTCTTTCTAAAAATTCTGAAAATGTTCCCTTTTATCTGGCTCTTAAAATTTCTGCTCATCAGTTTGCAGGACCAAAATACATTTACACAATTTCCTCTATCTGCATCTCACTTTAGCATCCTTTTCCCACAACAAAATTAGCACTAGATAAATCTTGGTATGAATTTTGGATTTTTTTGCAGCTCATCATAGTGGACTAACACAACAGCTAATAATTTTGGGCAACATGTCTCAGCATTTTTATTTTTACAATGCTATGACTGTCTCAGCAGACACCAAGCTCCCCAATTAGTAGCCAGAGAATGAAAGGTATCTGCCTCAAATTGCAAATGAGATATGGCGTAACAGAAACATGAGGACTAAGGCAAAGTCCAGTGTTTCTCTCCCAACATGCTTTGCCCAGTTTAACAGTACTCATCTACCCTATCCATCTCAAAGGAAATATCCACCATATCCAAACATGGTATAAGTAACTGGGAGTCCTGCCCATTCCCTTCCCCACTCGCCTGCAAAAAAACAAAAAACAAAAACAGACATCTTACAGTAACAATTTTTTACAATCCCATCAAACACTCACTCTTTCAACATGTCTTCATAACACGTTCTGAAAGAAAATATAACATTATTTTAATAAAGCAAAAAGTATCTCCACCATTTCCAAACATTTTTGAGGAAAAAAAACAAAGTTACTTTACTTATGTAAAAGATGTCCACATGGCAAGACGTGAGCAACAATACGAGATGTGTGAATGTCCTGTAAAAGCAAATAAAGTTGGTGGTTAATTACATGAATACAATATAAATACCCAGTACTTTAAATTCAAAAGGGGATATTTCCAAAGCAAAATATATTTTAAGCTCACCTCCAAACATATTGGACAATTCTGCCGGGAAACATTTTCAATACACTGTTTAAAAGCAAAATTAAAATTACCAAAAGCTTAACTAGATGTTAATTATATAACCACAGCATTAATAACAAAAACAAAGGAAACAATACCAACTTACTAAATGTAATAATGAACATTAATATGTTTCTTATATGTCTGACAAGAACTGAACAGTTAACTCTCACAACTATTTCAGGCTTTGCACATTACCTGAAACAATGAAATTGCCTAATACATCTTAACCATGCAAATTATCTTCATTTTACAGATAAAGAAACAGTAATAGTTCATATTAAAGAGATTTTACTACATGCCATATGTCAAGTTCATTACCTATATTATCTCAATTAATTCCCACAACACTGAAACACACACAATTATTTATCCCATTTTACAGATGAGGTATTTGAGGCCTGTGTATGCTTTCAAGTGTGCTCAGTCATGTCCAAGGCTTTGTGACCCCATGGACTGTGGCCCACCAGGCTCCTCTGTCCATAAAATTTTCCAGGCAACAATACTGGAGTAGGTTGTCATTTCCTTCTCCAGGGGATCTTCCTGACCCAGGGATTGAACCCACATCTCGAACACTGGCAGGTGGGTTCTTTACCACTGCACAACCTGGGAAATCCCTTTGAGATCTACAGAAGCTAAATAACTCCCCAAATTACATGCTATCAAGAAATGGAAATATATGTGTGCTCCAACAAGCTGCCCACTGAGCCTGAGTTCTTAACTTGACAAGACAAGGTCTGATTAGGTGTGAAGAGGTAAGAGAAAGCATCAAGCCATAAATGATACCCAGGTTTTTTAGCAAACACCTGAGTAGATGATACCACCACTTACTAACATAGACAATAAAAAAATAACCAAGAAACAAAACAAAAATACCACAAGAGAAACTGAGTATATAATTTTCTAAAGACAACATAGCATATCTAAAGGCAACACAGCATAGTTAATCAGCCTAAACTCAAGTCTGTAAAACCAAATCCAATCTTTCATCATCTCCTACAATCTATTAATAAAGTGCTTAAAGCCAGGACTAAAATCCTTAGGAGTCATCTTCATTCAGCCCCCATTATCTCTCCCTTATACTTGTCACTCTATTCCCTATTTTCATTATTCACCTCAGTTTCTCTTACGACCTCAGTATTTTAGGCCATTATCTAGTAGGGCTTCCCTCGTGGCTCAGTTGGTAAACAATCTGCCTGCAGTGCAGGAGACCCAGGTTCGATTTCTGAGTCGGGAAGATCCCCTGGAGAAGGAAATGGCAACCCACTCCAGTATTCTTGCCTGGGAAATCCCACAGACAGAGCTGGGCAAGCTAACAATCCATGGGAACGTAGAGTAGGACACAACTGTGTGACTAACTTTCACTTTTTCATTATCTAGTATCTTTTTAAAAACACCCTCATCAGATTCTCCTTTCTGTCAATTCTTGGATAGAATCAGTACTGTAAGTGATAGCTTATTAGATTTTCTCCTAAATAATGAAAAATAATTTTTAAAAGGCCTAAGACCATGATATAAATAGGTCAAGCAATGGGTCAAGATTCTACATCCAAGTTAAAAATATTTTTATTGAAAAGGAATACTGAATTATCTAGGAATGCTATATTAACAAAAGCTTACACTGCTCTGTATGTCTCCTGTACCATACATTTTAAAAGCTATTCTCAAAACCAGTTCCAATGATAAGAATCCACAGGCTAATTTAGAGGCTGTCTACGTTATACTAATAACTGATGTTAAGTATTCTTACACATTATAGAGAAGGAAAGGGAACTGTAGATCAGATATTCTAAGGTCTGTACTTAGAACATTTACTTAATGCTGCTTAAAAATAAAAAGCAACATGACAATACTCAGTAACATCTCAAAGTTAGCATGCTTTTAGACAAATTAGGATTTTAGCTGTTTTCAAAAGTAATACTTTTTAAATCATACAAACTGAAGTACATACCTTGTGCTTCCCTTGGAGATTCACTGCAAGGCATAAGTTACATTTCAAACAGTGGAAAAAATCTTCCTTTGGACCAATTCTAAAAAAATAATGTGAAAACAAAAGATTACATTGTTTTTATTACATATTTACTCATTATATATAAGTTCAGATTCACTATAAACAAAGTTCAAACCACACTGAAGAATATGAGGTGAATCCCTACGTCCCCAACAGCACTCCCCAAATGCAAGCACTACAAACAGAATGGGATCTATCTTTCCATGTTTTTCTTCTATAAAACTGCATACATACATACATACAGTTTTATCTTTTATACAAATGGATTCTATCTATCCTGTTTTGCAACTTCTTCACTTAACAGTATTCCTTGAAGAGTATTCTATGTAAGAACACAGAGAACCACTTTATTCTTCTTCAAAGTTACATAATATCAAGTGATATGGATATATCTTAATTTTTTAATATTCTTTTATTGATAAAACTTACTATCTTTAGCAAATGCAATGATATAATAAATACCTCTTACAGATATCAGTCAACTACATACTGAAGGTTTTTCACAAAATTCCTGGAAGTGGAACTGTAGGGTCAGAGGGCAGTGCATCATCAGTTCTGATACTGCCAAACTGACCTCCAGAGACAGTACTAATTTATACTCCCCCCAGTATGTAACAGCACCCATGTTCCCCACACCCTAGCCAACACTGGTTACTATATGACAAATAAAAACATCACTTTAATTTGAATTTCTCAAATGATGATACACAGAGCATATTTTACTATTTATGAGCCATTTGGACTTCTCTTGTGGATTGTCTGTTCACATGCTCAGTTCATTTTTCTTAATAGGGTATTTGTCTTTTATAATTTTAAATAAGCTCTTTAACTCAAGTATATCCTTGATTTACAATATTACATTAGTTTCAAGGATGTAGCAAGTGATCCAGTATTTTTATACATTAGACTCCATTTACAATCATTGCAAAATAACGGCTGCTATCTCCCCGTGCTGCACACCTGGGAAGCACGCTGTGCTTCCCTATGGCAACTCACTGCCGTCAGTCCTGTCCGATTCTTTGTGACCCCATGGACTATAGACCACCAGGCTCCTCTGCTCACGGAATTTTCCAGGCAAAAATACTGGAGAGGGTTGCCACTTCCTACTCCAAGGATCTTCCCAACCCAGGGATCGAACCCACGTCTCTCACATCTCCTACACTGGCAAGAGGATTATTTACCACTTAGCACCACCTGGGAAGCACAATATATTCTTGTAGCTTATCTATTTCATAGACAGTAGCTTGTATCTCTTCATCCCTTACCTCTATATCTTGCCCTCTCTGCTTCTCTCTCTCCACTTCTATAACTAAGTCTGTTTCTGTTTTGTTATATATATTCACTAATTTTTTTTAAAAGATCCCACATATAAGTGCTAATATACAGCATTTGTCTCTGTGATTTCCTTCACTAAGTATAATACTCTTTAGGTCCACCCACAATACTGCAAATGGCAGGATTTCATTCTTTACTATGCTGAGTAATATTCCAGAGTGTATGTGAGAGAGAAGACAGTGTGTGTGTGTAGACGACATCTTTATTCATCTATTGGTGAATACTTGCGTCGCTTCCATATATTGGGTACTGTAAATGATGCTATTATAAATTCTTCAGCAAATGTACCTTTTTGAATTAGTGTTTTCATTTTTTTTGCATATGTACGCAAGAGTGGGGGCTTCCCAGGTGGCGCAGGAGTAAAGAATCTGCCTGCCAGTGAAGGAGACACAAGAGACTCGGGTTCAATCCCTGGGTCAGAAGATCCCCTGGATAAGGAAATGGCAACCCATCCTACCTGGAAAATCCCATGGACAGAGGAGCCTGGCAGGCTAGACTCCATGGGGTTACAGAGTCGAACAAGACTGAGCACGCAAGTGCGCACACACAGCACCCCAAGAATGGAACTACACATGGTATCACGTGGTACTTCAGCTTTTAGTTTTCTGAGGAACCTAATTAAAGGAGTTCTTTCTATATCCCGGTTTTCCTGGTGGCTCAGATTGTAAAGAATCCATGTGCAATAATGCAAGAGACCTGGGTTTGATCCCTGGGTCAGGAAAATCCCCTAGAGGAGGGCATGGCAACCCACTCCAGTATTTCTGCCTGGAGAATCCATGGACACAGGAGCCTTGTGGGCTACAGTCCATGGGGTCACAGAGAGTCAGACACAACTGAGAGCAACAATTTTATACATCCTGCATATTAATCTTTTTGAGTTGCATATATATCTTTTATCATACATTCATTTTAATTCCTAGGTAATAAACAGACATGATATTTTAATTTATGTTTCTGCCCCTTTTTTATTATTAATCTTTTTATTTATTTTTTGAAGGATAATTTCTTTATAGAATTTTGCTGTTTTCTGTCAAACTTCAACATGAATCAACCACAGGTATACATATGTCCCCTCACTTTTGAACCTCCGTCCCATCTCCTTCCCCATCCCACCACTCTAGGTTGATACAGAGCCCCTATTTGAGTTTCCTTAGCCATACAGCAACATCCCATTGGCTATCTATTTTACATATGTAATTAAGTTTTCATGTTATTCTTTCCATACATCTCACCCTCTCCCTATGTCCATAAGTCTTCTCTCTGTATCTGTTTCTCCACTGTTGCCCTGTAAATAAATTGTTCATTACTATTTTTCTAGATTCCATATATATGCATTAGAATATGGTATTTTCTCTTTTTGACTCACTTAACTCTGTGTAATAGGTTCTAGGTTCATCCACCTCATTAGGATTCAAATGTGTTCCTTTTATGGCTGAGTAATGTTCCATTATCAGAATGATCTCCTTATTGCCATGAACTCCTTATTGCCAAATTCAGACTCAAATTGAAGAAAGTAGGGAAAACCGCTAGACCATTCAAGTATGACCTAAATCAAATCCCTTATGATTAAACAGTGAAAGTGGGAAATAGATTTAAGGGCCTAGATCTGATAGATAGAGTGCCTGATGAACTATGGAATGAGGTTCATGACACTGTACAGGAGACAGGGATCAAGACCATCCCCATGGAAAAGAAATGCAAAAAAGCAAAATGGCTGTCTGGAGAGGCCTTACAAATAGCTGTGAAAAGAAGAAAAGCGAGAGCAAAGGAGAAAAGGAAAGATACAAGCATCTGAATGCAGAGTTCCAAAGAAGAGCNCACATCTCGAACACTGGCAGGTGGGTTCTTTACCACTGCACAACCTGGGAAATCCCTTTGAGATCTACAGAAGCTAAATAACTCCCCAAATTACATGCTATCAAGAAATGGAAATATATGTGTGCTCCAACAAGCTGCCCACTGAGCCTGAGTTCTTAACTTGACAAGATGAGGTCTGATTAGGTGTGAAGAGGTAAGAGAAAGCATCAAGCCATAAATGATACCCAGGTTTTTTAGCAAACACCTGAGTAGATGATACCATCACTTACTAACATAGACAATAAAAAAATAACCAAGAAACAAAACAAAAATACCACAAGAGAAACTGAGTATATAATTTTCTAAAGACAACATAGCATATCTAAAGGCAACACAGCATAGTTAATCAGCCTAAACTCAAGTCTGTAAAACCAAATCCAATCTTTCATCATCTCCTACAATCTATTAATAAAGTGCTTAAAGCCAGGACTAAAATCCTTAGGAGTCATCTTCATTCAGCCCCCATTATCTCTCCCTTATACTTGTCACTCTATTCCCTATTTTCATTATTCACCTCAGTTTCTCTTACGACCTCAGTATTTTAGGCCATTATCTAGTAGGGCTTCCCTCGTGGCTCAGTTGGTAAACAATCTGCCTGCAGTGCAGGAGACCCAGGTTCGATTTCTGAGTCGGGAAGATCCCCTGGAGAAGGAAATGGCAACCCACTCCAGTATTCTTGCCTGGGAAATCCCACAGACAGAGCTGGGCAAGCTAACAATCCATGGGAACGTAGAGTAGGACACAACTGTGTGACTAACTTTCACTTTTTCATTATCTAGTATCTTTTTAAAAACACCCTCATCAGATTCTCCTTTCTGTCAATTCTTGGATAGAATCAGTACTGTAAGTGATAGCTTATTAGATTTTCTCCTAAATAATGAAAAATAATTTTTAAAAGGCCTAAGACCATGATATAAATAGGTCAAGCAATGGGTCAAGATTCTACATCCAAGTTAAAAATATTTTTATTGAAAAGGAATACTGAATTATCTAGGAATGCTATATTAACAAAAGCTTACACTGCTCTGTATGTCTCCTGTACCATACATTTTAAAAGCTATTCTCAAAACCAGTTCCAATGATAAGAATCCACAGGCTAATTTAGAGGCTGTCTACGTTATACTAATAACTGATGTTAAGTATTCTTACACATTATAGAGAAGGAAAGGGAACTGTAGATCAGATATTCTAAGGTCTGTACTTAGAACATTTACTTAATGCTGCTTAAAAATAAAAAGCAACATGACAATACTCAGTAACATCTCAAAGTTAGCATGCTTTTAGACAAATTAGGATTTTAGCTGTTTTCAAAAGTAATACTTTTTAAATCATACAAACTGAAGTACATACCTTGTGCTTCCCTTGGAGATTCACTGCAAGGCATAAGTTACATTTCAAACAGTGGAAAAAATCTTCCTTTGGACCAATTCTAAAAAAATAATGTGAAAACAAAAGATTACATTGTTTTTATTACATATTTACTCATTATATATAAGTTCAGATTCACTATAAACAAAGTTCAAACCACACTGAAGAATATGAGGTGAATCCCTACGTCCCCAACAGCACTCCCCAAATGCAAGCACTACAAACAGAATGGGATCTATCTTTCCATGTTTTTCTTCTATAAAACTGCATACATACATACATACAGTTTTATCTTTTATACAAATGGATTCTATCTATCCTGTTTTGCAACTTCTTCACTTAACAGTATTCCTTGAAGAGTATTCTATGTAAGAACACACAGAGAACCACTTTATTCTTCTTCAAAGTTACATAATATCAAGTGATATGGATATATCTTAATTTTTTAATATTCTTTTATTGATAAAACTTACTATCTTTAGCAAATGCAATGATATAATAAATACCTCTTACAGATATCAGTCAACTACATACTGAAGATTTTTCACAAAATTCCTGGAAGTGGAACTGTAGGGTCAGAGGGCAGTGCATCATCAGTTCTGATACTGCCAAACTGACCTCCAGAGACAGTACTAATTCATACTCCCCCCAGTGTGTAACAGCACCCATGTTCCCCACACCCTAGCCAACACTGGTTACTATATGACAAATAAAAACATCACTTTAATTTGAATTTCTCAAATGATGATACACAGAGCATATTTTACTATTTATGAGCCATTTGGACTTCTCTTGTGGATTGTCTGTTCACATGCTCAGTTCATTTTTCTTAATAGGGTATTTGTCTTTTATAATTTTAAATAAGCTCTTTAACTCAAGTATATCCTTGATTTACAATATTACATTAGTTTCAAGGATGTAGCAAGTGATCCAGTATTTTTATACATTAGACTCCATTTACAATCATTGCAAAATAACGGCTGCTATCTCCCCGTGCTGCACACCTGGGAAGCACGCTGTGCTTCCCTATGGCAACTCACTGCCGTCAGTCCTGTCCGATTCTTTGTGACCCCATGGACTATAGACCACCAGGCTCCTCTGCTCACGGAATTTTCCAGGCAAAAATACTGGAGAGGGTTGCCACTTCCTACTCCAAGGATATTCCCAACCCAGGGATCGAACCCACGTCTCTCACATCTCCTACACTGGCAAGAGGATTATTTACCACTTAGCACCACCTGGGAAGCACAATATATTCTTGTAGCTTATCTATTTCATAGACAGTAGCTTGTATCTCTTCATCCCTTACCTCTATATCTTGCCCTCTCTGCTTCTCTCTCTCCACTTCTATAACTAAGTCTGTTTCTGTTTTGTTATATATATTCACTAATTTTTTTTAAAAGATCCCACATATAAGTGCTAATATACAGCATTTGTCTCTGTGATTTCCTTCACTAAGTATAATACTCTTTAGGTCCACCCACAATACTGCAAATGGCAGGATTTCATTCTTTACTATGCTGAGTAATATTCCAGAGTGTATGTGAGAGAGAAGACAGTGTGTGTGTGTAGACGACATCTTTATTCATCTATTGGTGAATACTTGCGTCGCTTCCATATATTGGGTACTGTAAATGATGCTATTATAAATTCTTGAGCAAATGTACCTTTTTGAATTAGTGTTTTCATTTTTTTTGCATATGTACGCAAGAGTGGGGGCTTCCCAGGTGGCGCAGGAGTAAAGAATCTGCCTGCCAGTGAAGGAGACACAAGAGACTCGGGTTCAATCCCTGGGTCAGAAGATCCCCTGGATAAGGAAATGGCAACCCATCCTACCTGGAAAATCCCATGGACAGAGGAGCCTGGCAGGCTAGACTCCATGGGGTTACAGAGTCGAACAAGACTGAGCACGCAAGTGCGCACACACAGCACCCCAAGAATGGAACTACACATGGTATCACGTGGTACTTCAGCTTTTAGTTTTCTGAGGAACCTAATTAAAGGAGTTCTTTCTATATCCCGGTTTTCCTGGTGGCTCAGATTGTAAAGAATCCATGTGCAATAATGCAAGAGACCTGGGTTTGATCCCTGGGTCAGGAAAATCCCCTAGAGGAGGGCATGGCAACCCACTCCAGTATTTCTGCCTGGAGAATCCATGGACACAGGAGCCTTGTGGGCTACAGTCCATGGGGTCACAGAGAGTCAGACACAACTGAGAGCAACAATTTTATACATCCTGCATATTAATCTTTTTGAGTTGCATATATATCTTTNCAGTATTTCTGCCTGGAGAATCCATGGACACAGGAGCCTTGTGGGCTACAGTCCATGGGGTCACAGAGAGTCAGACACAACTGAGAGCAACAATTTTATACATCCTGCATATTAATCTTTTTGAGTTGCATATATATCTTTTATCATACATTCATTTTAATTCCTAGGTAATAAACAGACATGATATTTTAATTTATGTTTCTGCCCCTTTTTTATTATTAATCTTTTTATTTATTTTTTGAAGGATAATTTCTTTATAGAATTTTGCTGTTTTCTGTCAAACTTCAACATGAATCAACCACAGGTATACATATGTCCCCTCACTTTTGAACCTCCGTCCCATCTCCTTCCCCATCCCACCACTCTAGGTTGATACAGAGCCCCTATTTGAGTTTCCTTAGCCATACAGCAACATCCCATTGGCTATCTATTTTACATATGTAATTAAGTTTTCATGTTATTCTTTCCATACATCTCACCCTCTCCCTATGTCCATAAGTCTTCTCTCTGTATCTGTTTCTCCACTGTTGCCCTGTAAATAAATTGTTCATTACTATTTTTCTAGATTCCATATATATGCATTAGAATATGGTATTTTCTCTTTTTGACTCACTTAACTCTGTGTAATAGGTTCTAGGTTCATCCACCTCATTAGGATTCAAATGTGTTCCTTTTATGGCTGAGTAATGTTCCATTATCAGAATGATCTCCTTATTGCCATGAACTCCTTATTGCCAAATTCAGACTCAAATTGAAGAAAGTAGGGAAAACCGCTAGACCATTCA
>SJYV01050401.1:0-14426 GCA_006410875.1 Neotragus pygmaeus
TCTTTGAACAATTAGGTTTAAAAGTCTTTGTAAAACTGATAAAAAGTGTTGAAACCTTCTTGATGGAGAGGGAAGAGGATATTTCAACACTTCCCCAACAACAACAACAAAAAATCAGTTGTATTTGCAGCCAAACAAAATGTGAAAAATTATCCAGTCCTATTTCATATGTAAAATGTGTAAATATATTTGTATTTTGATTATAATACCACTTAAAATTTAAAAAGCACTAAAGATTAGAATTTTAGCTTAAAATAAATCTGCCTAATAATGTCATAGTAAGAATGGGATTCTGATACAGGATGTGTATCTCCTGGTAAAAGACTATGAAGAAAGTTACTAAATGGTACCCAACTGGTTTAAAGACATTCCTGAAGTTCCTGTTATAGTTTCTCATTCACTATTCAGCCAAATAAAGCCAAATAAAGATAGCGTAATAAGTTCAGAGTATAAAAGGAGCAGAGATTCCAGCTGATCTAATTGTGGCTTCATGCAGTCTCACTTCATGATAAGAGCCATTTGAAAGGTAGAAAGGACTGCTTGTCCAAGATAATACTCTAAGGAGTGAAAAATTCTTAAATTTGCTTCTTTAAAAAGGTAATGATTTTCTCTACAGGTGTCCAATAAAAATGTGATAAATTTTATTGAATATTTAAAGCATGTACTACCTTCTGCAGTATTCTGGAAAAGCTTTTTTAAAAGTTGATATAGAATCATTATGCAAAATAATAAAACAGGTACAGTCAACCACTTCAAATATTTTTCCATCTGCATAAAAAATGTATTATAAAAACTATGTGTTCTGTTAGGTATATTAAATAAAGAGATATGTGCACTAACATCAAAATCAAATTTGATGATTAAAAAAAAAAAATCATGCCAACCAACCATGCTTAGATTTTTGCAAGAAATCAAACTACTGATGAATAAAATGCCAGTCACATATTCTACACTCTACTAGTAGATTAAATACCTACTTATTTATGTTTTATCTTATACAATTTGTTTTCACTGCAAGTACCTTGGCCTTTAAGAAGTATTCTAAAAATAAACAAAATACAGAGTTATTATGCTATGCAATCCAGGCTTCAAAATTAAAAAGAAACTAAACCCACTATAATTCATTAAGATGTATTCTTTATTAATGGTTAAAGCATACTCTCTCCACAAAAGATGCTCAGGAGTTTTAAAAATAATCCCCAGGATCTTCCTTGATCAGCAAAGTGAGGATTGATACAGTGATAATGACTAATCATTAAACCAAATCTAACTCACTACGTTTGCTTATCAGAAACTGGGTTAAAGTACAATATGGACAACCAGCCTAAGAAGTAATTTATTTGAACAAATCAGCTGGCATATGATGCCAGGCAACTAACCCAAGGCTTTTGTTTACTGTTTAGAAACTAATCTTCTAAGATGTCCTCTCTGGAAATCTCACTGATTTCAAGTTTGAGGTGTTTAAAGTTCAAGGTTTTCCATTACAGTGATAACAAATGACAAAAGTCAATGAAATGACAGTTGTAAAAAAAAACCTACATTTTAAGTCCCAACAGGACTGAAAATTAAAATTTTTGAAAAGCTATATTCTAATTTAAAAGTTTATGATTAGTGTATTAAAACACATTTTGATCCAATTTTGATACAATGGATTATAGTGAAGTTCGCAAAATAAAAATTTACCCTTTATGATTCATAATTACAAAAATTTTTACTTTTAAAATATAGAAATACATCTTCTGAAAGAGAAACAGATATAAAATATCTCAAGCATCATCAAGAAAATGGTTCAAAGACTATTTTTTAGTATTTAAAACTTAACACATAACTGCAGCCAAACAGAACCTGCCTTTAGGGGTCTCAGACCATTGCAGATAGCCACTGTGCGTACTGATTAAATACAATTATTTCAATATCACCTTTTGGAAAACGATCACGTACATAGACTCTAAACATGCAGCTAGTTACTTCCTTGTACTATTCAACTGATATTCTCTCAAAACACAACTGTTTTAACTATTACTTTTATGAATTAATTTGTCTCATGTCTGAAAGATACTCACCTCTAGGAGGCTGGAGTGTATTCCAATCAGGTACGGCATTGGGGCGCTAAATTAAAAATACACACGTATATGTTCACAGAGTTCATTGAAACTGAAACAACGATACAGTAATTCAGAATGCTTTAAAAAATACATTGATAAATGGGTGGTTCTAATATAGCACATCATAGATAGTTAAAATTATTCCATTCAGAAAACTCAGATTTAATCTGAGGCCACTTATATATTCAAATTAAGGTTGATGTTTATAAAATCACATAATTATAGTTAAATCAAGAGTTATAACATTTAGAAAACCTTTTTTAATGTAAAGAGAATATTAGGGTCTCCCATCATCTAAGATGAATCTTTTCCATATACTTCCTATCAAATATATCTTGAAAAATCATCAAATTTATTCACACTTATTTGTATAATTTTTTATTTAATTAGATTCTTACATGATTTTATTANATTATAGTTAAATCAAGAGTTATAACATTTAGAAAACCTTTTTTAATGTAAAGAGAATATTAGGGTCTCCCATCATCTAAGATGAATCTTTTCCATATACTTCCTATCAAATATATCTTGAAAAATCATCAAATTTATTCACACTTATTTGTATAATTTTTTATTTAATTAGATTCTTACATGATTTTATTAATATATATTCATGGTCTCACACATACTCTATCACCAAAACTTTTGAGTCAGTCAGTCACAATGCGTTTACTGAGACCTGCTGTGTGCCAGGTACAGTTTGGGAACTGAGGATGCAAAGATAAATAATCTCCTCCTCCACCACTCTCACCATCCTATTTCTCTGCTCTCTTTCCCCTCACGTCCTGTGCCTTTTATTTAAACTCCATACATTCTTCTGTATCCCACTTTCAACTGTCATATAAAATTATATTTAGTAATAATATTAAATGAATAAAATTTAACTTATAATGATACTAAAGTTATCATTTTAATAAATTTTAAATTGCTCTAATAAGTTTCAGAGTGATGTTAATTACTTCAATGCAGTATGTGGAGCAGACCCAGGTGCCACCGCCTGGCACAGGGATGAGGGCACAATAGACAGGACAGGCAGAGCCCATGCCCTTGCGGGGCTGACATTCCAGCAGAGGATACAGACGCTGAGCGGAGCTCACAGTACACAAAGTCAAGCCTCACGAGTAATTTCAGAAATACTTCTCAAGAAGTACAGCAAGGAAATTATTCAACTCGACGTTTCAAAATGAAATTATTATTTAACAAGGAAACATGAAAACGAACAAGTGTCTACAAATGTGATAGAAGATATGCAAGCTAGTAGCTATTTTAAAATAAAACATTTTGGCATTTCTTTTATATACACCTCTGTGTGATACTTAATGCAAACCTTTTCTGTTAATGAAAACAGATTGTATTTTTTTTCCAAGGATCTGCATAATATTCCAAACATTCCTGTCATTATTAGAATTGAGCTGGCCAAAGTCTGGCATGTCCATTTTGCTACTGAGAACCAGACAAAACTGGTACCTTGGCAGATCCACAGTTTTCAAAATAACCTCAAACAGTTCCTAATTTGTTCATGAATAGCTTGCCACTAACATCCACACATCCAGAATTCACAAAAAGTAAGAACGGTTCAAATTCTTATCTAACTCATTAGTCTGGTCATATTGTCCTAGAGTTTAATTCCCAGTTGTCTTTGTCTTCAGTAGCTTTGTTCCTTCTCTCTTTTTTCTTTTTTTTAACTTCTATGCAATGGGCCATCTGGAATTGATCTGATATTCTGGATATTTCATTTGACTGAAAGTCGAGAAGTGTTTATAGGCCTTGATATCCTGAAGATCTAACAGATTTTCTGCCTTCAAAAGGAGAGAGAAGGAATAACTGTGGGCTGTTGAACTTTTGTTTAAATAAAAGAAGGCTAGGTGGGTCCCCATCCAAGCTCTCACCTCTGGGATTCCTTCTGGGACTCCACAGAAAACAGAAAATGTGTGCCTCCAACTACTCTGGGCTCCCATGACCGGGTTCAGGCAACTTTCACAAAATTGCAAAAATTAAAGTTACTGCACAATTTTCCAATTCACCCCAGGTTAGGAAACCTGACCAGAAGGTTCATAACACAGGAAGACCATGGAATCTCAGATCTCAAAGCACAGTGTAATATAATAAATGTTCATCAGACTATTTAAGGCTTTTAAAAATAATAATTATATCTATTTTACTTATGTTGAAGGGCAGGATACACCAGATTTTTAAAAACCAGTGACGAAAGTAATAGCTAAGCAACTGAATTCCTATCAAATATACCTTAGATAACACTTTTAAAGCTTCATGAAAGCTAGTTACCTCTCAAAGCATAACCAATGAATTTACAGAAACTGCTAAGTCAGAATAAAAAACCAATACAAAATCCTACCCATAAATTAACTGAAACTTTTTTCTATGGGCTTGCCGGGTATCTCTATGTAGTTTCATCTCACTAACTTTTGAAAAATCCAAAATATACACACGTTGGACTGCAAACATTATTAATCTAGAGCACACCTTCCTAAAATAATTATGATGTNGGGCTTGCCGGGTATCTCTATGTAGTTTCATCTCACTAACTTTTGAAAAATCCAAAATATACACACGTTGGACTGCAAACATTATTAATCTAGAGCACACCTTCCTAAAATAATTATGATGTTTTTCAGAATACATATTAAACTCAATAGTTATTTCATCCTCATGAAAACTGGATTGCCTACATCCTAATATTAACTCAGCCATATCTCATGAAAGGTAATTTTGCTACCCTAGCTGAAATCTCCTAATTAGATTAGGGCGTTAATAAGTCAGGGAAAGATCCTTGGCAACACAGATGTTTTATCATCTTTGTGTAAAACTATCCTAGATTTTTCTGTCAATGGAATTAGTTTGCAAAGACAGGATACAAAAGGCTCTATTATGACTGCAGTCTCTTTTTGGTAGCAATTAATCTTTACTGAAAATAAAAAAATAATTACTTTGTAGTAGCTTTTTTTCTTTTTTAGGTTCTTCTTATGGAGGCCACCTATGGGGTAGATTGTAACAGAAGTACTCTATTAACCTAGGGTAGTCTAAACAAAATAATTTTCCATTAAAAAAAAAAACAAAAAACTATTCTCTTAGAAGCTAAATCTGCTCTTCCCACCGCCCCCCCCCCAAAGAAGAATCAGATAGATAGAGAACATAAAAGCATTGACTCAACTATTATCACACAAATGAACAATCATACTGGTAACTGGCCTCACAGTGCCTCAGGGGTGTTTCAGTACTCAGAAGGTGAGGCCACGTGGCAACATCACTCTAGGCCTCCTACATTAAAGCACTCTTTTCGTGTTCTATTCTGTTCTGTGTATCAATACCTACCATGCAAATTTCTAGGTCTACAATAGAGTAACTGTTAAGGCACAATGTTATACAAATCTCTAGGATTTAATCATGCTGAATAACTGAACTTTATACCCATTACACAGAAACTCCCCATTTTCCCCTTATACTGGCAGAGGAAGGGGAAAACACAGATGGTGTCATCTCCTACCCTGGCACACACACGGTGGTCACCTCTCCTGGGAGCTCCGATCGGGGTTCTTTGATGAGCCTCGGACATAAACCCTATGGCATCACGGTATTCCTCTCGGCTCCCCACGTGCACTTGTGCACGAACACGGGAAGTTCTTCCTATCTGGGGACCCCAGGGGACAGAAACTAAGTCCTATTCATTATGTTACATACTCACAGCTTGGCAAACGCACATTTACTAAATGTCAGGTCCACAAAGGGATGGATTAATGAAGGAATGAGCTGACCAATTAGCAAGCCTCCGTCAGCCAACCAAGATGCGCTATTCACCCACAGTCACAAGATGGCATCGCGGCCCTCTGAGTCTAGCCCACACCAGAGACACGCTTCCAGGGGCCAGGACTGCCTCGGGACTGGGCAAGTCCAACCACCTTCAAGAGTTGGCAAATACACAACTAGCCCATCACATCTTCCTAGTGCCATTTTTGGAGTAGGATATAAAAATTTCTTTACTCAAAAAATATGAGATTGAAGGCACGATCTCAAATACTTCTCCCTTTTGCACACACATCACTATGATGCTAGGATCAGTGGCAAAGATGCAGAGAGAAGAAAACCATTTTCTTAGTTCAGTCTGTGGGACTTTCTGACAAGGAAAGAGAGCTGGAGCCTTAAACAGCAATTTTGGGGAAAAAAATGTAGATTACACTGCCCACTTCCTATGTTAGAAGTGGAATCCATCACGGTGACCTTAAGGTTTAGGAACTCTCAGATAACTTCTTGCTTGATTACCGTGGCTCTGCTCTCTGGACCAGGAAGGTGCCTAGCACACAGGCTGTTAGAGTCTGTCCTACAGGGGCTATTTCAGAGGTCAGAAATGACTAAGATACAAAACAAGCTTCCTTCATTTCAGGGGAAACGGCCGAAAAAGAAGGACATGTGGGCAGAGTTAGAAAGTATCAGGAAGATATCTCTGGAGAGAGTTAGTGATCATTTCTAAACACAGCATTTCAGGAAGTCTTAAACGTGTCAACATTACAGAGAACGGAACTTAAAGGGATGTTACCTTCTAAGATTTCAGAACATTTTCTACAGAAAAATTTAAATAGCACTAATATTATATATGACAAAATGTAATTTTAAAACTCACAATTAGAAGTGTTAGTTCTTGAAACACTCAGTTCGGTTCAGTTGCTCAGTTGTGTCTGACTCTGCGACCCCATGAACCACAGCACACCAGTCCTCCCTGTCCATCACCAACTCCCGGAGTCTACCCAAACCCATGTCCATCGAGTTGGTGATGCCATCCAACCATCTCATCCTCTGTCGTCCCCTTCTCCTCCTGCCCTCAGTCTTTCCCAGCATCACCGTCTTTTCAAATGAGTCAGCTCTTCATATGAGGCAGCTAAAATATTGGAGTTTCAGCTTCAACATCAGTCCTTCCAGTGAACACCCAGGACTGATCTCCTTTAGGATGGACTGGTCGGATCTCCTTGCAGTCCAAGGGACTCTCCTTTGGCATCCGTTTTTAAAAATCATGTAGCGATGCATTTTCTAATACTTTTGTCAAAATTATTGAAAATAAGCAAGTTTTAATTGCTGAATACTATGTGCAAAGATCTACTGCACATGTTGATGTGAAAGAATCGTGTTTCCTGCCTTCGAGGATGCTGGTCTATTCTAAGTTCGCTGGTGAGAGAAGAAGGTTCTAAAGTGAGTACCAAGACAGCTATTTCTAGAGCCAGCAGTACTGTCAGAAGTGTGTGTGGTGCTTTGCAGTACAATTAAACCACATACCTACAGTTTCCTTCCAAACTGTTTCTGCCTCCCAGCACCCAAAGGGCAAGATGGCAGCGGGAAGTCACTGGAAACCTGCTTCATGGCACTATCAATACTAGTAATATTACCATGCTGGGGAAGCCCACAGTAGGTGGGTTTAATTGATATGCGGTCAAATATATGTACTGTCATTAAAATCATTTGTTCGGAAGAGGTCTGGTCATAAAAACTTGACAGAAAACTTCACTGTATGAACTTAGATCACTTCAACCCTTAAAGACGTCAAGTTGATGTGCTTTTCATGAAATCAGAAAATAAAATAACTACTTCATTTCTAAAAGAGCTTTTATTTTTAAGTAACATTGGTTGTGATAAAAACAAATATATTATGGTCAAAATCATTTCCTTTCTGTGCATGTGTGTGCACATACAGGGACTCTTGTTTTAGTCACTCAGTCGTGTCCGACTCTTTTGTGACCCCATGGACTATATAGCCCAGCAGGTTCCTCTGTCCTGGGACTTGCCAGGCAAGAATATTGGAGTGGGTGCCATTTCCTTCTCCAGGGGATCTTCCCGACCCAGGGATCAAACCTGCGTCTCGTAGTTGGCAGGCAGATTTTTTACCATCTGAGCCACCAGGGAAGCCATGTGCACATGGATGGTTCAGAGTAAAAACTTTCATCTGACTTCTTATGAGCTCTGCCTGCAGAAGATTGCCCTAAGTCCCAAGGAAGACCACAGGGCTGCTGTGTGAGGGTCTAATTCTCCGTCAGCCTCCAGGGAATAGGACGGGGGCAGTTCTGGAGGCCCAGCGGAATTCAGACTGTGAGATCACCGACAGGTGTTTCTGATGCCAGCAAGTGTTTCAGAATTACTCCCACACATGTCAACACTGCTTTTCTCGGTGGCCCAAGACTGAGGCTTTGACTTCACCACCAGGAACTCAGGGAAACCCTGCAATCGAGGCAAGCCCTCCACGGGTATCTGGTACCAGGCGTGCTACTGGAGTAGGCGTGTGTGGGAAAGCATGCCTTGGGGTGGAAGGGATGAACATGTGCCCCGACAGAGACAGCCTGGATTCTCAAAGACTCTGCAGACAAATTCTGACTCCTGGGACACGGGCTTTCTTACTGATACTACACCTTCTGCAAAACGTTCCTAACCACACCTGTTAAGACTGGGTCAGCTTCTATCTGTGCATTTAATTATCTCAATGACCGTAGAACAAACTCAAGGAAATCCAAAGCACTTCATGTTTGCCAAGAATAGATTCTTGCTACCTTTGGAAAGAACCACTCTGCACTTCATAAAACCCCTGTTAATACTTATTGCTGATCTCCATGTCGGGTTTGAGAGGTCTCATTCATACACATACACATGAGTAAGCCCTCGAAGCTTGCTTCATTTGCAGATGAGGCGGCATCTCCCAGCCCTCAAGTCTGGGCCCACGGGAGCTGGCAGAGCCAACTTACCAGCAGTAGTCCAGCAGGTGTGGGGGGAGCACCGGAATGTATATGTGTTGCCAGTACATCGGGTACAGCAGGGCGACCGAGCCGTGGAGACAGGCAGTTAACTAGAAAGTGTGAAAGGGAAACAACAGTGAGTGGTCGCTGACCTCCACTCAGACACACACGCTCAAGCTATCAAAGATGGACCATGCTCATAAAGCCATGTATGATCTTGAATCATATTATCTTGATCAATTCTGCTTGTGAAAAAAAAAAAGTCTCATGTTTCAGAAGCTGTCCTTAAAAATGCATAAGCAGCAAAGTAGCTTCTTGGGCATCTTACACGGATGGTTATAGCTTCCTAACATAGACTGTTTGGGGTCAAAACTAAGAACCTAAGTAAACCTGAAACATCAGGCCAGCGTCTTAGGAGGAACCGCGGGAAATTACAGCGTGGGCTCGCTCGGATGAATGCGCCGGGATGCGGTCTGGTGGGGAGGCGAGGCTGGGGGCTCCGTGGGGATATCATTAGGGCAAATTGCCAAAGAATGAAACGAGAGCCAGGCGGGGAAGCCTGGAAGCTGCGGCAGCGCCGGGGGACCCAGCGTTCGACAGTTGGAGAAGCCGCGACGTGTGAACTGCGGGTGATGGTATCAGGAGACGCTGCTCGCTGACACGGAGAATGTCACCATTGACCAGCACGCTGCCCAAGCTCGACAGCTGTACCACAGGAAGCCAAGGACATCATAATTTCATATTTAAACTGCTCCTTTCAGATTAACATCGTGCTTCCTAGCTTTATACCACAACAGCTGCAAATACACTGATGCTATTTTAAAGGTAATTGCCATTTTAATTGTTTTGTTTTGGCAAGCAGTTAATTAAATTTTTTTAATGTTTAACTAAGGGATATTGCTTCCCCACCCCACACCCACTGACCCTCATCAGAATTCTTTCCCTGTGACTTCGTTTACATTTTAAATTGCATTTCTGTAAGTCTTGAGACCTTTTTTTTTAGCATTTAAAGAAATATTTAAATCAGCATTCTTCCTCATTTTAAAGTTTTACTATAGTCTGCATTTTCAAGACACTGAATGAATGAAAGTTTTCATTTGACTTGAAAAATGGAATTTAAAAATAAAACCATCTGAAAATGCACCACAAAATTTCTATAAGCCATTATTTCTGTTTTATCATACAAAGAAATTAAAGTTCATATGATAATCAAATTGAAGGGATAAATATAAACAAAGCAATTCAATCTTAGTAGCAACATTTGTCTATATTTAAATGTAAAATAGTTCCACTAAATTTTTTAAAAAGTCAGTTACAATAATCTAATCTGAACCAAAAACATAAAAATCTTGATTAAAAATACAGTCATCTTCATCATATGTATTGTATCTTTTCTGGTTAAGATTTTGAATTAATTTTTATACAGCAAAAAATGTATCTGTTCCATTTGGAATGTTATAATCACAGGGTTTTAGTACTTTGCATTTACAAGTTTTAATAATTTAAAATATTCTTTCTATAAATATTATTTTTAAATTTCTTAATTAGCCCACACAGTATACCACTAGGAGGCATTCAGATACTTCTTTTTAACAATTTCAGACCACACCGACTTCTCTTATATAGCTGAACCAGAGGGAAATGAAAATGGGGTTGATCTCAGTGGTGTCAGTTCTTAGCTTGCTTGTGCTCCCTGGCTGTGAATGAGGCAACTTTAAAAGCTTCAGTGTCACCTGATGGGCTAAAAGCACTCACAGAGCTGTGAAAGGCACTTAATTTACTCGATTTCTACATCTGCAGAGATGGCTTTTTAAAACAGCTCATTGAAAACTATTTTTAAAAGGAAAGTATTCTTTTTCATTGTTGAGAAAATAATTAACTGTATAACAGGAGGGAAAATGCATTCTCAAAACGAGGAATTACAACAACATTAAGCTAATTTACTGGGCACACCAGAGTCCAAAGCACAGTATTAAATACTACAGACTTTCCCCCTACGCCCTTGATGGTCATCCCTACGGGAAGTCATGAATTGCTCGCTAATAAGACACAGTATCATCTGATGAATCTGACTGGTTTCTTAGAGGACAATTTCCGCAACAAGAAGCAAAGTCACAAACTTTCTGCGAAGGCCAACATTTGGTAAGAGGGTCACATCAGCTAATCGAGACCCTCNTGAATTGCTCGCTAATAAGACACAGTATCATCTGATGAATCTGACTGGTTTCTTAGAGGACAATTTCCGCAACAAGAAGCAAAGTCACAAACTTTCTGCGAAGGCCAACATTTGGTAAGAGGGTCACATCAGCTAATCGAGACCCTCCAGGAAAGAAGGAAGCTCTGCAGGATTCAACAATCTCCCAGATGCAAGGGATTGGCCACAGGGAGAGGTAAAAATACTTCCCCCGACCAATGCACAGGTTCTGGCCTAAGCAACCAGAATGAATTATTTAAAGAATTGCAACAAAAGTCAGGTTTAGGTGGAACTTTGAGGAATTTGCTCTTGCAAATACTGATTCTGTTAATGCGGAGACATCCAAGTGGAGATTTCCAAAGAAGGCAGAAATATATCAAGATCGTCCATGTTCACCCAGCACCATGAAACAACTATGTGACTTCAGAAAGCAGGGAATATACGATCACAGCACATGCTTGTGGGTGAGGCAGTAAGTGGGAAAAAAAAAAAAAAAAACAAGAAAAAATAAATTTACTAGGAAATTAAGAAGTTATATTGTACAAAGTAATAAAAATGTTGTACAAGGTAATAACAATGAACTACATCACAGACAAGTCAGGGCACTGCCGCTGAGGCTGTGTAACTGGCACACCCACAACACAGATACACACACACCCACCCGCAGACAGAAGCAGACCCCAGTTTCCTCATCTTTAAGAAATGCATGCTGTATGATCTGTAAACATGGTCTCAGAAAGATCTAACTTCTTTATTCTTCAATCAGATCAATTCTAACACTTTATATCTTTAGAAATGGTTAAGAATTGTTTTTTTTTCCATACAGATGATTAACAGAACACTTTACCTAGACAATAATTCAGACCCACCTTCAAAATCTATCTAAAGATAATCTCGGAAAGATTTAATGCATAGTAGGTAACTGTGAAATTGGAAATATTATAATAATTTAGTCACTTAATTCAACAAAAGTTTTTGAGTACCTGCCATGTGCCATCATACATTTCTACTAAGCAACAGAAACAGACTTCATTTTCTTGGGCTCCAAAATCAGTGTGGACAGTGACTGCAGCCATGAAATTAAAAGATTCTTGCTCCTTGGGAAAAAAGCTGTGACAAACCTAGAGAGCATATTAAAAAGCAGAGACATCACTTTGCCAACAAAGGTCCTTCTAGTCAAAGCTATGGTTTTTCCTGTAGACATGTATGGATGTGAGAGTTGGGGCCATAAAGAAGGCTGAGCACTGAAGAATTGATGTCTTCAAACTGTGGTGCTGGAGAAGACTCTTTGAGAGTCCCCTGGACTGCAAGAAGATCCAACCAGTCCATCCTAAAGGAAATCAACCCTGAATATTCACTGGAAGAACTGATGCTGAAGCTGAAGCTCCAATACCCTGGCCACCTGATACCAACAGCCGACTCACTGGAAAAGACCCTGATGCTGGGAAAGATTGAAGGTGGGAGGAGNCAGTCCATCCTAAAGGAAATCAACCCTGAATATTCACTGGAAGAACTGATGCTGAAGCTGAAGCTCCAATACCCTGGCCACCTGATACCAACAGCCGACTCACTGGAAAAGACCCTGATGCTGGGAAAGATTGAAGGTGGGAGGAGAAGCAGATGACAGAGGAAGAGATGGTTGGATGGCATCACTGACTCAGTGGACATGAGGTTGAGCAAGCTCTGGGAGTTGGCGGAGGACAGGGAGCCTAAGGTGGTGCAGTCCATGGGGTCGCAAAGAGGCAGACACAACTGATGACTCAACAGCAACCACAAAGGGACAGGGATACAGAACAAGCCCCTGTGTACCTGACGCTGATGCATCAGAGCAGAGAACAAACGGTAAACAAGTAAAGCATATATTTATGTCTGAGCTAGAGGCAAACTCTGTGCAGAAACCTAAAGCAGGGTAAGAGGGGAGAGAGTGGCAGAGGGGCCATCCTACACAGGAGGTGGGGGACAAACTCTGGAGCAGCAGCAAGACCCGAGTGAACCACGGGAGCAGAGGAGGGTGCCCTCGGGAGAGGGGCATCCAGGAGTCCTGGGTGGGCAGGCTCGGCACCTGCAGCGAGGAGCGGGGTGCTCAGCTGACCGGATCAAACAGCTGAGCAGCAGGGGGTGAGGTCAGGGAGGAAGCAGGTCGGAGCCGAGGAGACTCCCGGGACCTGGTGAAGACGCCAGGTTTCATTCTAGATGAGATCTGTCTGCACCTCTGAACACAGTGCTGACTGTCATAGCAAATCAATTCCCTAGAACGTTTCCAGAACTTTGCAGACGGAGGAAAGCAAATGATGTGCTGTAGAGGTTTGCTTTGGAGAATGAAGGCCTGTAAAGAAATGCGATCCAATGGTGCAGAGTCTATAAAAACACCAGACCATACGGTCCACCTGAAACAAGCAAAATATTATAAATCAACTATAAGGCAATTAAAACAAAAAGAAATGAGATTGATAAATAAGCCAAGAAAGAAGGAGAATCTTCTTACTTTTTAGGTTTTACTCTAAGCCTAAAGGGAAAAGATAATCACATTATTTTGATTAGAATTACCTAAGATTCGAGGTAGTTATAGGTTCATAATCGGGCTAGACCCCCTACAGCGTTCTTTTGACGTTTGTCAGCTGTTTCTCTACCACCATGGTTCTTCATGAAACCAGGGAATGGGGGAGAAGATTCAGTGTTTGGGTCAGAAGATATCACTGACATCACATTCTTGAACTGAAGGAATACACTGCTGTCACTGAGCAAAAATGAANTTTGTCAGCTGTTTCTCTACCACCATGGTTCTTCATGAAACCAGGGAATGGGGGAGAAGATTCAGTGTTTGGGTCAGAAGATATCACTGACATCACATTCTTGAACTGAAGGAATACACTGCTGTCACTGAGCAAAAATGAAATGTACCAAATAAAGAAAAAAAGCTATCAAATAATGGCTTAAGGAAGAAAAATCCTTACCATCTTTGTTAAATGGCATAGGAATATATAAATCCACATATAATTTCACCAAGCATACTCAATATGCCAAACTGATATAGTCCCAACAAACTAACACACGCACAAGAGAAACTCACAGGGATATTTATTTCCTATAGAGTACAACTGTGAAATAAGTATGTATGGAAGCCACGTGAAAGATATAAGACCCGGGGCCTGTGAAATCAGAGAAATCTTACAACAAAGGTTGCTAACAGTGAACCGAGCCACGGTATAAAGGAAACGACTTCCCTTTGTGGCCACGAGTCTAAGGGCTATGCTGTCACTGACAACAGTGAGGAGTAAGTGTTTACATGACCTAGGCTGGCTCTGGGCCGGGCATATTCTCAGCACTTCATACACTCAGGTTTAATCCTACAACAACCTTATGAAATAGGTACTATTATCATTATGCCCACTTTACAGA
>SJYV01050403.1:5507-20801 GCA_006410875.1 Neotragus pygmaeus
GGCGGGGGTTCGGGGAGGGGGCGGCAGGCCACCTAGCGGGTATGACAGGGCCCAGCCCCTGGCTGGCCAGCCTCCATGGTGTCCGTGGAGCTGGACGCTGCCGGGAGGGGCCTTCCTAGAAACAGCAGCGTCTGGCCTGAGCTTTGGGAGATGCATGAACCGCCTCTGGGATGGACTTGCCTGCGGGCTGCTGGGCCACTCAGGCAGGACCCCTGGGGAAACCCCGCGAGCTCCGGGTCAGCACCAGCCACCTCCAGCCACGTGGAGCACGTCCATGGTGGACACGTCAGTAGTGGACGCGAGGTGCTGGCAGGCTGCGCCCATCCTGGGGGCCGGGTGAGGAGGCGGGGGCACAGGGCTCACCCCTCACCCCGCAGCCCTCTGCGGCTCAGCCCCCGCTCCTAAATGCTCATATCCTCTTGGCCCCCTTGCCCCATTTGCTGGCTCTCCCGCGACAGGTCCCGCTCCTCCGTGTGTGTTCAGGCGCTCAGGCGCGTCTGACTCCGTGAGACCCCAGGGGCTGCAGCCCACCAGGCTCCTCTGTCTGTGGGATTCTCCAGGCAAGAACACTGGGGCAGTTTGCCATGCGCTCCTCCAGGGGATCTTCCCGACCTGGGGATCTTCCCGACCCGGGGAGCTTCCTGACCCGGGGATCACGCCTGTCTCTTACGTCTCCTGCGTTGGCAGGCAGGTTCTTTAGAGCCAGCGCCGCCCGGAAGGCCCACACCGAGGGCCCCACCCCCGGGCTGTGGTGCCCTGACGGGTCTGGCCCCAGGTGGAGCTTCTTGTCGCCCGAGCAGCTGCGGCCCCGCAGGCGGCTCCTCCTGCCCAGAGGCTCGCATCCCCGCCTCCCCTCCTCTTGTGGCCCCGCACCCAGCTCCCAGGCTCACTCGCGGGGGCAGCGCAGGGCTCCCCTGATGGGTCAGGGGTGGCTTCCAGAGCGGTGTGGACAGCCCCCTGGGGGGAGGGCTGGCTGGTGGGCCGCGGGCGGCCTCATCTTACACGTGGTGCGAGAGCCGGCCGTGAGGGCTGTGTGTGTGAATGTGAGGACGGGCGGGGCTGGACACCCCTATGTGGGAGCTAAAGGCACAGCGGGGAGTGGGGGTCCTGGGAGCGAGGTCCCTGCGGCAGGTGGGGGTCAGCCTCACAGTGACCCAGAGGGTCCCCGGCAGTTGCACACGAGCCAGCGAGGCGGGCACTGCTGACCAGTGTGGGCACTGAGGCCTGGAGATGGACGGGCCTGCTCACTGCCACCAAGGGAGGGGGCCCAGACTCCTCAGGCCCCAGCTACCCTTTGCAGGAGCTGCCCGTGCCAGCAGGGGACCCCAAACGCATTGGCCAGTTACTAGGATGAAAAGAGAAGCCCCCTGAAAAATAGGTGTGAGGTGGCAGCTGTGCCCTGCAGCCAAGCCGCTGAGCCCTTGGATTTCAAGGTCTCAGAACAAGCCTTTTGGAAGAGCGCTGGGTCTTGCCTGCATCTAGGCCAAGTCAGCTTTCCCTGCTGGTTTTGGGGGGCTGTGGCTCTTACTCGGGGCTTCCCTGGTGGCACTAGTGCTGGAGAACCCACGGGCCAAAGCAGGAGATGTGAGACCCAGCTGTGACCCCCGGGTCAGGAAGATCCCCCTCCTCCCCTGGAGGAGGGCATGGCACCACGCTCCAGTATTCTTGCCTGGGGAACCCCACGGACGGAGGAGCCTGGCGGGCTCCAGTCCAGTGGGTCACAAAGAGTCGGGCACGGCTGAAGGGTCTTAGCAAGCAAGCACACGGCTCCTTCTCAGACATCCTATCTCTCCAGTTTCAACAGGAAAAGTGACTGTCGTTATTCAGTCGCTCAGTCATGTCTGACTCTTTGCCCCATGGACTGCAGCACGCCAGGCCTCCCTGTCCATCACCAACTCCCAGAGCTTGCTCAAACTCATGTCCACTGAGTCAGTGATGCCATGCAGCCATCTCGTCCTCTGTCGGCCCCTTCTCCTCCCGCCTTCAATCTTCCCCAGCATCAGGGTCTTTTCTAGTGAGTCAGCTCTTCACATCAGGTGGCCAAAAATTAGAGCTTCAGCTTCAGACAGCTCGGATTTCAGCTCAGACGAGGCTTGGATGCTCGTGCGTGTGTGGGGGTGTGAGGGGCAAGCCCCTTGCATACGTGTGGGCCTACTGTGTGTGTGTGTGTGTGTGTGTGTGTGTCGGTGGGCATGTAGGTGCTGCTGGTATACATTTCAATACATTCTTATAACAAAAAAGCATCTCCTTAGGTTATATATACAGATGCAAGCTGCAGGCAGCATTTTAAGTTTCTCTTTTCTTAAAAGGAATGAAACACCTCTCTCAGCGACTACAGAGTGCTTGCGTCGGCAAAAACAGGGCCCGATTGCTTTGGGATCTCATTAACTCCCCAGCACAGCACAGCTAACTTCCCCTCTGAGGCACAACATGGGCTCTCCCAATTTTTTTCTGACTTTTCCCGAGTGTCAGGCGTCGGGCGTCTGTCCACACCCCGGGTGGCGGTGGGGGGGCTCTCCATTCTCAGCCCCCGCCCTCCATTCTCATCCCCGCCCTCCTCGCCCCTCTCAAGTCCCTGCATGCGGTTGAATTTGGTGTAAATGTTGGGTT
The DNA here is from genome assembly GCA_006410875.1 of Neotragus pygmaeus. Taxonomy (NCBI): domain Eukaryota; kingdom Metazoa; phylum Chordata; class Mammalia; order Artiodactyla; family Bovidae; genus Neotragus; species Neotragus pygmaeus. The sequence continues at coordinate 8,118 of SJYV01050403.1, forward strand.
TACAGAGACGCAGGGTCCGATCAGCCCCTGTCCTGGGCCAGCTGGGTCAGCGTCCCCTCTGGGAGGTGAGGTGATGGGGAGAACCATCCCCTTTGTTCCTCCCTTTTCTTGGCTGTACAGTCAGGTTTAAACAGAAGTCTGGGGGCGGCTGTGATGGGAGAGGAGTCGGGCCGGGGGCGGTCGGTAGGTTTCTGATTCCCTGCCAGGGAACCCGAGGCTGCAGCTGTGGTCTGTGGGGAGGAGGAAGGTCATCGGCTCGTGACGTCTGCCAAGGGCGGGTGCAGAGGTCCTGCGTGCTGAGCGAGGCTGAGTTGCCGTTGTGGGTGTGGCTGTTAAGAATGAGGGCAGCCTTGGCTTCTGGTGGCAGCCAGCTCTCCTGAGTGCCACTGGAGCCCGCCCAGCGCCGTGAGCCTCAGGGCCTTTGCACCTGCTGCCCCGCCCACCTGGAGCCCGCCCCTCGCCCGTGACCTCACTCACCCCCTGGTTTCCAGCTTGAGTGGGTCCTCCCATGTGCCACCACCTCACCCACCTTGTCCCAGGCGGGTACCTGGCCCCTGGACCCACTGCACTGCCTCCACAGTGTCTGCCCCACACCCGTGCTGGATTGGGGCCCCACCAGTGCATCCTGGTGCCCAGTGCCCTCCCAGGAGGCTGGTGTCACCCGGGGTGCCCGCCTTTTGCAACTGATCCCAACTTCCAGCTCTGGCTCCAGGCAGGCAGCCCCCCTTGGCTAGAGCCCCCGACTTGCCTCAGAGGAGTAGGGTCTCACTCCAGGGTCTCCTTTGCACTGGTCAATCACTTCTAGATATTTGAGAGCCACTTCTTCAGCTAGATTGTGAGTTTTCCCATGGGCACTCTGGGAGGCAGGGGCCCCGTGATGACTGATTTTGCAGTTCCCAAGGGGTGCCTTGAGCTCATGGACAAATCCCCTCTGGCCTTGAGAGGCCACAGTCACGCCCCAGGGCTTTGAGATGCAGAAGCTGACGGTGGTGCGGAAGGGCTGCTGAGAAGGGGCCCCCTGGGCCCCCAGCGGCCAGAGTGCAGGAGTTTGGGGTAGACTGTGCAGGGAGCAGGTCTCTTCCGTGCGGGGACTGAGCAGCCTGTGCGGAACAGACAGCGCTGACGCTGACGGCAAGAGGGCCCGCGATTCAGCAGTGTGGGCATGGGGGGCTCTAAGAAGAAGGAGGTGTGTCCGTGGAGCGGGGGGCCAAGCCCCGTGGAGGGAACCGCATGGCCAAGGCCGGCCTCTCTTGGAAGCAAAGGGGCAAGGGGTGCTCACCAGGGTCATCCAACTATGAGGAGGAACAGTGTCCTTCACCGAAGCGCCACGTCGCGTGGTGGAGCCAGGTGGCCACGCTCACATCCCCACGCGGCTATTACTGTTCAAATACGCACAGTCTTTTCACACTGTTTGTGGGGTTCTCAAGGCAAGAATGCTGAAGTGGTTTGCCATTCCCTTCTCCAGTGGACCACAGCTTGTCAGAACTCTCCACCACGACCCGTCCGTCTTGAGTTGTCCTACATGGCACGGCTCATAGTGTCACTGACGTATGGATGTGAGAGCTGGACTATAAAGAAAGCTGAGCGCTGAAGAATTGATGCTTTTGAACTGTGGTGCTGGAGAAGACTCTGGAGAGTCCCTTGGACTGCAAGGAGATCCAACCAGTCAATCCTAAGGGAAATCAGTCCTGAATATTCATTGGAAGGACTAATGCTGAAGCTGAAACTTCAGTACTTTGGCCACTTGATGCGAAAAGCTGACTCATTGGAAAAGACCCTGATGCTGGGAAAGATTGAAGGCAGGAGAAGGGGACGACAGAGGATGAGATGATTAGATGGCATCACCGACTCGAAGGAGAGGAGTTTGAGTAAACTCCGGGAGTTGGTGATGGACAGGGAGGCCTGTTGGGCTGCAGTCCATGGGATTCCAAAGTCGGACACAACTGAGCGACTGAGCTGAACCGAACAGAACTCACTGTCTGGTTGCTGCCCCCGCTCAGTGGGTCCCTGTGGCCAATGAGAGGAGGCTGGGAGTGACTTGTCCGCCTGGGAGCTGAAGCTTGGCTTCTTCTCTTTCCCTCAGCAGCATCCCCACCCCAGCAAACTAGGAGCTGGAACAGAGAGACAGACAGACATGCAACCTGAACGAGAGGTAGACTTACTTCTCCAGGCCACTGGGTCCAGGGGGCTGTGTGTCACTGCAGCGTGACTCAGCCTTTGCTGCCCGAGACTCCCAGCTTCACAGTTACATAAGCAGTCTGGCCTCAGCATTCCCAGCTGTAGAATGGGATAATGACAGGTCCCCTCCGGGGCTGAGTGTGAGAATGAACAACTCCTTACATGTAAAGCACTCAGCAAAGGCACTCAGCGTGGAGTGAATGCTCTTGCAAGAAGTGAGAGCAAGGAGATTTCTGTTTTCTATCAAGAGCTCGATTCCGGTCACCTCGGTTCAGAGACCCATCCACCCAGTAACTTCCCCATCTGGAGCCCCACGGAATGCTCGTCCTTAGCATGCTGACAGGCAGGCCATGAAAACTGTATCTGCGTTCAGTAATTTAGAGAATTGAGAGTTAAACCAAATTAAATTGTCGATTTTAATTGCCCGGCTTCTTGGAGCCTTGAATATGCTAACAGGCCTTTGACTTTCCAAGAGTCTGCTTCTCAATGTGTGATCATGAGACTGTGACTATACGTGTGTGTGCACGTGTGAATCCTGGCCGGTAGGAGTGGGCCTCGGAGTCTGACCCAGGGGCAGAATCAGGGAGGAGCAGAGAGCGGTGGAGAGGAGGGAGGAGGAGCGTGATTGAGGGGTGCGATCCCAGGGCTGGGGGACCTGAGACTTTGTCTTTAAAGATGGAGGGGCGACTGAAGGCGACCAGGATTGCCTGATGGCTTGGGGGCACCTTGGTCTCGGGGCTGGTGTCTGGGAGACGGGAAGGGGAGGGTCCTGGGGTTCAGACCCACCAGATGCTCTCAAGGCCAGGCGGCTGCAGGGGCCAGTGGGCGGCTGGTTCCCGCCCTGGCGTGTGGGTCCACCTCCAGCTGCCCGAAGCCCGAGGCTACTGGACTCTCGAAGTCTGGCTTGCTCCCTTGCTCTTGGCAAGTGGCTCAGGCAGTGGCTAACTGGATCTGCAAATTTGGTGCGACTGTTTACAGAAAGCTTTTAGTCCCCAGGACAGGGTGGAAATTGGATTTCAGGCTCCTGGCTTAAAGATGCTTTCTGATTTCCAATGCCCATCCTCCTGTGTGTCGGGGGCTCAGGCAGCTGCCTCCATCCAGGGGAGACGATAAATTATGCGTCCATTTAATACCAGCTCAGGCCAGATGGATGCCAGGGGCTTGAGCCGTCCAGCGTCTCTCATCTCTAAACAAATCCATTTTGCTTGCATGAGCACAGGGCTCCAGACTGGCAGTCATTCGAGAAGTTTCCTCAGTGTGAACCCTAGGCTTGGGTTGTGTGTCTGGGTCTGTGGGACCCCGGCGGGGGCAGCCCTCTGTGCCCTGGGCTACCTGGGGGGACCCCTGGGAGGAGTGATGGATCTTTTCTTCACAGAAGCACTTAATGGTTCCTGGGCAGTTAGTCTTGGCAAAGATGCTTTAAAGGTGCTGGCCGGAGTGCTGGGGGCCATTTACACTCCTTGTGTGACTCTCAGACCGTGATTGTGTGTCCAGCCTGTTCCCATCCATCTCAAGCTGAGAAGCCACCTCCTTCAGGAAGCCCTCCACGAATTTTCTTGCTTCTCTGACCTGTCACTGTTGGAACCACTAACTGACCCAGGTGCAGGCAGCCTGGGGTTGCCTTTCTCAAGAGTGAGTTTACCAAGGCTTGTTGGAATCCTCTTCCCTGGTGGAGACCTCTCTATCTCTCTGGAAACTCTTCTTGAACCAAGAGAGGCGGAGAGAGGGGGTCTCCAGGGAGAACAGGGGCTTCAACAGATGGGAAAGAGAGGCAGGGCAGAGCTGCCCTCCACCGTCTGCATGCAGGCCTGGGCCTGCCACGCGCTCCCTGTTTCCACGAGAAGCGTCCGGAAAGCTGTGTTCTGGGACTCTGTTTGCAGGAGGAAACTGAGGCCCAGGAGGGTGGAGGCTTGACCAGGATGAGCTCTCTGCTCCAGGGGCCTCCCAGACACNGGCTGAGTGTGAGAATGAACAACTCCTTACATGTAAAGCACTCAGCAAAGGCACTCAGCGTGGAGTGAATGCTCTTGCAAGAAGTGAGAGCAAGGAGATTTCTGTTTTCTATCAAGAGCTCGATTCCGGTCACCTCGGTTCAGAGACCCATCCACCCAGTAACTTCCCCATCTGGAGCCCCACGGAATGCTCGTCCTTAGCATGCTGACAGGCAGGCCATGAAAACTGTATCTGCGTTCAGTAATTTAGAGAATTGAGAGTTAAACCAAATTAAATTGTCGATTTTAATTGCCCGGCTTCTTGGAGCCTTGAATATGCTAACAGGCCTTTGACTTTCCAAGAGTCTGCTTCTCAATGTGTGATCATGAGACTGTGACTATACGTGTGTGTGCACGTGTGAATCCTGGCCGGTAGGAGTGGGCCTCGGAGTCTGACCCAGGGGCAGAATCAGGGAGGAGCAGAGAGCGGTGGAGAGGAGGGAGGAGGAGCGTGATTGAGGGGTGCGATCCCAGGGCTGGGGGACCTGAGACTTTGTCTTTAAAGATGGAGGGGCGACTGAAGGCGACCAGGATTGCCTGATGGCTTGGGGGCACCTTGGTCTCGGGGCTGGTGTCTGGGAGACGGGAAGGGGAGGGTCCTGGGGTTCAGACCCACCAGATGCTCTCAAGGCCAGGCGGCTGCAGGGGCCAGTGGGCGGCTGGTTCCCGCCCTGGCGTGTGGGTCCACCTCCAGCTGCCCGAAGCCCGAGGCTACTGGACTCTCGAAGTCTGGCTTGCTCCCTTGCTCTTGGCAAGTGGCTCAGGCAGTGGCTAACTGGATCTGCAAATTTGGTGCGACTGTTTACAGAAAGCTTTTAGTCCCCAGGACAGGGTGGAAATTGGATTTCAGGCTCCTGGCTTAAAGATGCTTTCTGATTTCCAATGCCCATCCTCCTGTGTGTCGGGGGCTCAGGCAGCTGCCTCCATCCAGGGGAGACGATAAATTATGCGTCCATTTAATACCAGCTCAGGCCAGATGGATGCCAGGGGCTTGAGCCGTCCAGCGTCTCTCATCTCTAAACAAATCCATTTTGCTTGCATGAGCACAGGGCTCCAGACTGGCGGTCATTCGAGAAGTTTCCTCAGTGTGAACCCTAGGCTTGGGTTGTGTGTCTGGGTCTGTGGGACCCCGGCGGGGGCAGCCCTCTGTGCCCTGGGCTACCTGGGGGGACCCCTGGGAGGAGTGATGGATCTTTTCTTCACAGAAGCACTTAATGGTTCCTGGGCAGTTAGTCTTGGCAAAGATGCTTTAAATGTGCTGGCCGGAGTGCTGGGGGCCATTTACACTCCTTGTGTGACTCTCAGACCGTGATTGTGTGTCCAGCCTGTTCCCATCCATCTCAAGCTGAGAAGCCACCTCCTTCAGGAAGCCCTCCACGAATTTTCTTGCTTCTCTGACCTGTCACTGTTGGAACCACTAACTGACCCAGGTGCAGGCAGCCTGGGGTTGCCTTTCTCAAGAGTGAGTTTACCAAGGCTTGTTGGAATCCTCTTCCCTGGTGGAGACCTCTCTATCTCTCTGGAAACTCTTCTTGAACCAAGAGAGGCGGAGAGAGGGGGTCTCCAGGGAGAACAGGGGCTTCAACAGATGGGAAAGAGAGGCAGGGCAGAGCTGCCCTCCACCGTCTGCATGCAGGCCTGGGCCTGCCACGCGCTCCCTGTTTCCACGAGAAGCGTCCGGAAAGCTGTGTTCTGGGACTCTGTTTGCAGGAGGAAACTGAGGCCCAGGAGGGTGGAGGCTTGACCAGGATGAGCTCTCTGCTCCAGGGGCCTCCCAGACACCCCCTGCCCCTGGCTCTGTCTCCCCCAGAGGTGCAGCTCTCCTCCCAGGTGCAAACACTGACGGGACAGTGATGTGGCTCTGGGCACAGGGTCAGGGTGGGGACCGGAACCCAGACCTGCAGGGCCTTGGCCCTCGGACATGCTCAGAGGCGGCCATGTCCACACACGTGTTCACAGCACAAGGGCATCGCATGCCGGCTGGAATCACGCAAATGTGCGATGACGCTGTTCACATGATTAGCTTAACTTGGTGAGCAGAGCTTCAGATAATCGAACCTCCCTGACTTCAGTCTTCTCCACAGACCAAGCTTCGGAGCATCTCCCCTTGAGCTGGCAGCAGCAACAAGCATCTGAAAAAGGATGTCAGAAGCCAGACAGGCCAGGAATGTGGGGGGCGGGCCTCTGTGTGTCCCCATCAAGGTGGCCATCTGCTAAGCACCTGCTGCCTGCCCAGGGCTCGGCCGGGAGCCAGGAGCAGAGAGGGCGTCGCTGCAGCAACCAAGGGTCTCCTGATGCTACAGGGTTTGCAATCAGGGGTGTGGGGCGGGGGGTGCCTGCTTAACCACCAGGCTCGGATTCAGCCATGAGGGAGAGAAATGCAGAAGAAGGGCCAGGTCAGAGGGAACGGCCACCTCTTGGGGTGCCCGCGGGCCCTCCCCCAGCTGGCATGTCAGCAAGACGGGCTCCGTGGGGAGAAGGGCTTTAGGTTCCTTGCTGATTCCTTCATTCCCGCCACGCTGCCTCTGATGAGAGCGGAGCCCAGCTCTCACTTGCAGGAGGTCCTGGTCTCCTCACTCCAGGGCAGCCAAGCAGAGGGATCAGGGTGTCAGCAACCCAATCGCGGAGAAGCGCCCGAGACGACCGACCCAGGAAAATGGGAACGTGGGTTGGTGAGAAGAGAAGCTTACAGAAATGATATGCACCCAGCAGAGCCCAGAGAGCGGTATTTTTAAAAGCCAAGCTGGGGGCGGTGAGACCTCAGGCACCTGGCGTCTTACCCACTCCCTGGCCGTTCCACCTTTCCCCGCATCAAGGGACACCCAGCCATGGGGGATGCGTTTCCGTAAGAGGGACGAGAAGAACACTGCAGAGTGGTGGAGGTGAGCTGCAGGCTTGCCTGGGGTGGGAAGACCTGCCCCACTGGGGGCGTCAGGGGTGCTGGGTGTCCCGGGCTGGTGGAAACATCAGAGACAGGAGAGGAGGGAGCTTCTCTCGCGAAAAAAAAGAAAAAAAACAACAACAGAAATTAATCACCGAGTGAGGAACCAATCCCCCTGACCCCTCCCCCCCAAAATTGTTAGGAATGAAGATGTTTGCCGCCTGGAGCTGGGCGAGAATGATGAATAATAAATGTCACTCTTTTTCTGGAGGAGACAGTGCAATGCTGTGATTTGGTAATTACCCGCACGTCTGTGTTGAATGCTTAGAATGGTCCCCCAGAACGCTCACACTGTTGTGATGGGTTTTCAGAGGAAGGAGGAAAAGTGGAGGCCCGGGTGGGAAGGGCCACCTGGCGGGGCACTCAGACGGGTCCGGTGCCAAGTGCTGGGTCCCACTGACAATCCGTGCATCACTGCTCTCCCAAACAGTGCTCCTTTTTAGAGATGAGGACTTGGGGGCCCAGAGAGGTTGAGTCACCCGCCCAAATACCGACAGCAAAAATGCCAACCCAGGATTCAGTCCTAAAACCGTGTGACCCCCCCAAACGTGTGCTTAGGCCTTTAATTTAGTCCATACAAGAGGAGGGGTTCCAGGACATCACCGCCTCCCTGCCGTCCACCAGACGGAGCCCCTGCTCAGCACGGGGTCCTGGGAACAGAGGCTGATCCTGCTGATGCCCTGACTTTCCAGCGGGACAGTGGGATGAGCCAGATTCACCAGATGAGGAGACAGGACAGCTGTCAGAGTTCAACCTCAGAAACACGATGACTAAATCTGAAGCATATCCCACGCGATACTAGGAAATATGCTACAAACACAGTCATTGCTTATCTGAGATTGAAATGTAACCAGGTGCCCCTTTTTATCTGGCGATGCTGTTAGGAGAGGGGCCAGAGTGGGCATCCAGGCAGGACCACTTCTCGGGTGGCATGCAGTCCCTGGGGCAGCTGGAGGGCCGCGTGCCGGGCATCCTCTGCCCCTGCGGCTCTGCTCCAGCTACTGCAGCCTCTGGTCCTGCCCTGTCCCCGGGCTGGGTGTGGGGATGAGCGGTGCCTCCCGGAGACCCTCACCGGCCAGGGTCTGAAGAATGTCCTGTCTCCGTGTCTCGGCTCTCAGCCCAGCATGACCTGGGAAGCACCGTTTTTATGCCACTCTTAGTCTTGCCACTATGTTTTTTAGACAGGACACCAGACTCAGAAGCAGAGGGTATGACTCCCACAACGTCCCACAGCAGGAAGGGGGCACCCGGCTACGCCCCCAGAGCTGAGGCCTCTGCACCGGCGCCTGGCTGAGAGGGAGGCCGGGTGGGCCACTGTTTCTGGGGTACCAGAGTCCTGGTGTTTGGGGGGGGAGAGTCCCTCCCCACCTGCTGACTCTGGGGTGTGTGGGTGCTCCTGGGAGCACACCTGGGGTGGTTTCGTGTTTCCCAATGAAACACAGCTCTGATGGGAAGGTTGCCGACTCCTCGGCCAGAGAAACAGGAGGCAAATTGAGCAACAAGGGAAGCCTTCATTCTACGAAACAGACGCCCGAGGGCAGTGGTGGAGTAAGAGCAGTGCCCGGCAGGGCGGGCGCGCAGGGTCCCACCCGTGCGGGCGTCCCGCCCCGGCCCTCGCGGAGAGTCCCGCTGATCTGTAACCACACTCCCCTCGCTTCCCTGCCCTCTGGGGAAAAGGAAGAATGGGCACCGGGAGCCGACAGACCGCGGGCCCTGCAGGCCTGCCCCGAGGCGCTGAGGGCGCAACTCTCCTTCCTTCCTTCCCTTAGCCATTCATTTGGCGGTGGGACCCGTCCTGGGCCGACACACGACCCGCCCCGGGCTGACACATGACACATGGACCTGTCCCGGGCTGACACATGACACACGGACCCACCCCGGGCCAACACACGGACCCGTCCCGGGCCAACATATGACCCGCCCCGGGCTGACACATGGCACACGGCCCTTCCCGGGCTGACACACGGACCCGCCCCGGGCCGACACACGGACCCGTCCCGGGCCAACATATGACCCGTCCCGGGCCGACACACGGACAGCCGGTGTGCCGTCTGCCTCTTGCACCCTCGCCTTGCTGCACATCTGTGATGCGTTTGGTCAACAAGGGTCCCGGCCCCTGAGGCACCGTGAAATGTGCCCAGAGTGCGCGGTGGTCTCTGTAAAGGCTGAGTTCCGAAGCCCAGCTGCCCAGGGCCTCTGGGGAGGGCTCCCATGTTCCAGCTGAGCAACTGAGCCCAGTCAGAGGCCTGCCCCCCCCCCCCCAACTCCTCCCGTGAGAATCCTGCCCGTCCTGGTTCAGAAGCCCACCAGACGGTGCTAGGCTCATAGCAGCCAGTGCGCCTGGACCACTGGGCTGCAGGCCTGGGAGGGACGGTGCGGTTCCCCAGCTCATGGCGCCCGGCCTGGGGCTCCGTGCTCTGCAGTTCTAGCGGCTTTAGCCTTGCACTCCAGGCTGGGACTCACAGGGAGGGGCTCCAGGGCCTGCCCTCTGCCCTGCCCAGCGACCCCTCCCTGTTGGTCAGAGCCTGGTCCACTTCAGTCTCGGGGTGGAGCTCTGGGGTGCACGCACCCCTCAGAACTCCTCTGGCCAGCAGTGCACAGGATGCATCAGGACAGGTCAGGAGAGAGGCGCAGAGAAAGGAGACAGGGATTCTTCCCGCCTGTTTCTTTTTTAACTGAGGTCACACTGATTGACAAGTAATCAGTCCCTGGTGGCTCAGAAGGTAAACAATCCGCCCGCAATGCAGAAGAACCAGGTTCAATCCCTGGGTCAGGAAGATCCCCTGGAAAAGAGAATGGCAACCCACTCCAGTATTCCTGCCTGGAGAATCCCATGGACAGAGGAGCCAGGTGGGCTACAGTCCATGGGGTCGCAGAGAGTCGGACATGACTGAGCAACTAACCCTTTCGCTGATGATGTCATATGTTCACGTGACAACACTGTGTTTCTATTTCTGTGTCCATGACAGCGTTGTTGTTCCATCACTCAGTCAGTCCAAGTCTTTGTGATTCCAGGGGCTGCAGCACGCCAGGCTTCCTTGTCCTTCACTATCTCCAGGAGTTTGCTCAAACTCATGTCCATTGGTCCATTGAGTCGGTGATGCCTTCCAACCATCTCATCCTGTGTCGTCCCCTCAACATTTCCCAGCATCAGGGTCTTTTCCAATGAGTCAGCTCTTCCCATCAGGTGGCCAAAGTATTGGAGCTTTATCTTTAGCATCAGTCCTAATTAACATTCAGGGTTGATTTCTTTTAGGACTGACTGTTTTGACTTCCTTGCAGTCCAAGGAACTCTCAAGAGTCTTCTCCAGCATCACATTTCGAAAGCATCAACTCTTCATTGCTCACCTTTCTTTCTGGTCCAGTACTCACATCCGTACATGACTACTGGAAAAACCACAGCTTTGACTAGACGGACTTTGTCAGCAAAGTGGTGTCTCTGCTTTTTAATACACTAAGTTTGTCATAGCTTTTCTCCCAAGGAGCAAGTGTCCTTTAAATTCATGGCTGCAGTCACCATCCACAGTGATTTTGGAGCCCAAGAAAATAAAATGTGTCCATGTCTCCACTTTTCCCCCATCTAATTGCCATGAAGGGAGTTGGTGATTGACAGGGAGGCCTGGCGTGCTGCGATTCATGGGGTCGCAAAGAGTTGGACATGACTGAGCGACTGAACTGAACTGATGAGACCAGATGCCATGACCTTAACTTTTTGAAAGTTGAGTTTTAACCAGCTTTTTCACTCTCCTCTTTCGTCTTCATCAAGAGGCTCTTTAGTTCCTCTTTGCTTTTTGCCCTTGAAGTAGTAGTACTGTCTGCATATCCAAGACTGTTGGTATTTCTCCCAGCAATCTTGATTCCAGCTTGCGATTCATCCAGTCTGGCATTTTGCGTGATGTACTCTGCATATAAGTTGAATAAGCAGGGTGGTTATTTGCAGCCTTGACCTTTTCCTTTCTCAGTTTTGAACCTGTCTGTTGTTTCATGTCCAGTTCTAACTGTTACTTCTTGACCCACATACAGGGTTTTCAGGTGGTAGGTAAGGAGGTCTGGTATTTCCATCTCTTTAAGAATTTTCCACATTTTGTTGTGATCCACATAGCCAAAGTCTTTAGCGTCATCAATGAAGCAGGAGTAGATGTTTTTCTGGTATTCCCTTGTTTTTTCTATAATCCAGTGTTGTGAAATCAAGTGGGCCTTAGGACGCATCACTACAAACAAAGCTATTGAAAGTGATGGAATTCCAGCTGAGCTGTTTAAAGTCCTAAAAGATGAGGCTGTGAAAGTGCGGCACTCAATATGCCAGCAAATTTGGAAAACTCAGCAGTGGCCACAGGACTGGAAAAGGTCCGTTTTCATTCCAATCCCAAAGAAAGGCAACACCAAAGAGCGTCCAAACTATCGTACAGTTGCACTCATCTCACACGCTGCAAAGTAATGCTCAAAATGCTTCAGGCCAGCTCCAGCAGTACGCAAACTGAGAGCTTCCGGGGGTTCAGGACGGTTTTCCCGCCACCAGGAGTAGCTCCGTCCGTCCCGCATGCGCAGCTGACCCCCGTGCCCACCCTGCCCTCCCCGAGCCCTCCCTCGGGCCACCGCTGCTCCGCTCTCTGTCTCCATGTTTGCTTTGACTTGTTCATTTATTTTGTTTTTGTCCGTTTGATTGTTTATTTTTTTTGACTCCAAATGTGACTGAAATGCTGCAGGGTTTGTCTTTTTTCCATCTGACTTATTCCACTTAGCATAATGCCTTCAAGGCCCCCGCCTTCCTCAAGGCCTTTTGAGAGGAGGACTGGCACTTCTGCTCATGCTGGGCCTGCCTCCCATAGCCTTGCTGCTCTGCAGAGCTGGACGGGCCTGGGGGTGGGGGGGTGGAACTTTCCTGTGCACCCCGCTTTCCGCTCGGCCAGCCAGCTGGGCTCACCTTCCACTCGGACCACATCTCCTTGGAGCCTCCTGGCACCTGTTCTGATCCGCCCTCCACCTCGCACCTCCTGACGGATGTTTTCTGGGCCTCTGAGATGTGGCCTCATTTTTTCCTGTCCCCCTGGTATGTGGGCCAATTCGCATCCTCCCCAGACCCATAGGTTGGAGCCCTGAGCCCCAGAATGAGACTGTACTCACAGAAAGGGCCTTTAAAGTGGGGAGGATGATCAAAGGGGGTAGTTGGGGTGGCCCTAACACAGCCGACTGGTGACCCAACAACTGGAGGTCAGGACAGGGACACGTGGGGGCAGACGGCCGTCTGTGGCCCAGGGGAGAGGCCTCGGGAGGAGCAAGCCCTCACCCCCAGCTTGGACGTCTGCCCCCAGGACTGTGAGGGACACAAGTTCCTGCTGATGACGCCGCTGGTATGGTTTTTGCTGCACGGCCAACAGGCTGGTACAGATGGCAGGTCGGCCTCGGGCCTGGGTTGAGGACCCCTCCCCGGGTTCCCTCTTGGAGACCATCATTGTGAAAGCTGATATCAGCTCGTCCATGCCACTGTCCATTACCATGTTCTTCCCCCTTCCTTCCACGCTGCCCAGGTGCCCACTGGCCTGGAGGAACGGGGTGAGGGTTACTTCCTGGGGC
>SJYV01050408.1:0-13237 GCA_006410875.1 Neotragus pygmaeus
CCCCCCCGGACCGGGTCCCCTCACTGCCCAGCTCTGGGCCCTGCGCTGGGGGCAGGGCAGGGGGGCCCTGCTCAGCCGGGCCGGCCCTGATGGTGTCCAGACCTGTGCCCCACCCTGCAGGTACCTGTGCTGTGAGACTCAGATGGAGCTCCGGGAGTGGCTCGCCACCTTCCTCTTCGTGCAGGTACCAGGCGCGGGTGCAAGGCTGGGGGTGAGGTCCCAGAAGGCCTCCATCACAGAGCATGCGTATGTGTGTGCTGCTTCACTGTTCAGGCCACTGACTGCTTCAGGATTCTGAATTGCTTTTAAGGCATTTGTATGTTCGTTCTCTTATAAACCCTTCCTGGCACCTGGTGTGGTCCAGCCTGGAGCCAGGCATGCTAGAGACAGAGGGTGCGGGCCCCTGCCCTCGGGCACTCACTCCCCACTGGAAAGGAAAACGGATCCAGAAGGGGCCTGTTAGAGCCGAGCGCTTGGGTGACAGGGAAGCCAGGGACACTACCTCGTGGAGGTGGTGGCAGGGTGGGGAAGGCAGCAGGAGAGGGTATCATGGAAGTGGAATCTTTGGGGATCCGGGAGTGGTCCCCAAGCAAAGGTAGGGGCAGGGGGGATTCTAGGCCAAGGAAACAGTTTGCTCACAGGCATGGCAGGACTGTCTGAGAGGACATAAAGGGAGAAGCCTAGGAGTGCTAGACATTGGTACTGAAAAGGGAGCTGGGAGTAAAATCTCAGTCTTGAAGGCCATGCCAAGAAAGCTGAACTTGTCAGTCGGCAGTTCTAAGGGAGACTTTTTAAGCAAGAGTGGTGTGCAGGGTTGCGTCTGAGAGGAGGGTTCATTGTGGGTGCGGCTTGTAGGGAAGGATGGACTGAGGGCTGAGCCTGGAGGTGAGGGGTCCCATGAGGTGGCTGCTGCAGGGGGCTATGTGGGAGCGGGTTGGAGACGACTTGAAGTCAGAACAGGGCTAGAGGGGTGGGCTGGAAAACAGGTGTGTTTTTGTTTTGGCCTCACGGCATGTGGGATCTTAGTTCCCTGCTGCTGCTGCTGCTGCTGCTAAGTCGCTTCAGTTGTGTCCGACTCTGTGCAACCCCATAGACCGCAGCCCACCAGGCTTCCCCGTCCCTGGGATTCTCCAGGCAAGAACGCTGGAGTGGGTTACCATTTCCTTCTCCAATGCATAAAAGTGAAAGTTGAAAGTGAAGTCGCTCAGTCGTGTCCGACCCTCAGCGACCCCATGGACTGCAGCCTTCCAGGCTCCTCTGTCCATGGGATTTTCCAGGCAAGAGTACTGGAGTGGGGTGCCATTGCCTTCTCCGCTTAGTTCCCTGACCAGGGATCAGACCCTACATTGGGAGTGCAGAGTCCACTGGACCACCAGGGAAGTCCCCAGACAGGTTTTTTAAATGAGAACTCTCAGAATTGTCTGGTGAAAAGGGAGACGAGACTGTACCAGGGCCTCGGGTTGAGATCTTGTAGCCCTGATCTTCCTGGTAGTCAGCGTCTAAAGGGGCTCAGAGTGGATTCTGTAGTTTTCTGGGTTTCTGGTGAAAGGAAGCAGGCTTGTTCCTGTAGAACTGTTTTCTTGGCGCTGCATTCTTGGAGCGGTTTGTTTGTGGGCCTGGAAACGAGAGTTGTTGAGTAACATGATAGGCTGGGCCTTGCCGGAGATATAGTCATGTTCTCTAACAGCTGCTTCTCGTATCGGCTGGGATCAAAGCTGAGGGTTTCACCTCAGATCATAGCTGAGGCATTTCTGGGAAGGGTGGGTGGATCCAGAGCCGTGTCTGGGCCCAGCGGAAGCCAAGCCCGGGCCCAGTGACCCTCCTCTCCCCTACCGCCCAGCACGACGGCCTGGTGTGGCCCTCGGAGCCCTCACGCGTGTCTCGGGCGGCGCCTGAGGTCCGGCTGGGCAGCATTTCGCTGATCCCCCTGCGAGGCAGTGAGAATGAGATGCGCCGGAGTGTGGCCGCCTTTTCTGCGGACCCCCTTTCTGTGAGTGGCTCTCCATCCCTGTGTGTAGCTGTCTGGGGGCCTGGCTGGCGCCCACCTTCTCCCTGACTTACCTTTGTTCCTCCTCTCTGAGTGCCCTCCGGCCCCGTCCATCCGTCCTCTGTGGGAGCCCTGACAGGCCCCTTGGGTTCACCTGATTCACGGGAGTGCCCTCTCTTGCTGGCCCCTGTCCGCCTCTTCCCTGTGAGTCTTCACAAACCTGCTCACGGAGTCTGGACTTCTCTGCCTTCCCACAGCTTCTCCGAAACGTCTGAGCCCTGTTGGGACTCTGCCACACCGCCGCCGCCGTGAAGCCTTCCTGGGCAGACGCCCTCATGCCCTGCGGGCCTGGGGAGAGCCAGCAGGGGGCGCCTGAGGAAGCTGCAGCCCCACACCTCTCATCCTGACTGCAGCCTGGGGTTCCCTGGCCAGGACATGGGGGTCCAGGCAGCAGGGTCTGTCTGAGGAGGAATCCCTTACCTGCTCTGTCCAGGTGCTCAGCCCTGCTGGCCTGACTTTGGAGGGGTTGGAAAGATGGGCGTCTGTCAGGAACCCTGGCAGGCTGCCGTCCTTTCAGAGGCTCGAGGCCCTGAGGGCCCCGCTGGAAGGGAGCCCACCCTTTGGCCACAAACTCCAGAACAGCTGAAAGCGGATGCTCTGAAGGAACACTCAGCTGGGGTGGGGAGGGAGCTCTGGGTAAATGTGTACAGGGCTGAGAACTGGGCTTGGGGGACTTCAGCCCCTCTTCTGGTCTGGGCTTATTGGGAGGGCCCAGGCTGCCTGGTGCCCCTTCCCCACTTTGGGGACCTTTTGATAATATAAATATATCTGTATATTTTATCCCCTGGTGCTGAGGTCTATAATTGGTTGGGGGTTTCCGGTGTCCCAGGGTAAGGGGGGCCAGGAGGTCCAGAGGTGAATGCCTTGTGCCCTGAAGCTGGGGACCTGGCCCTGCTCCCTCCAGACCCTCCCCTGTTCAGACACTCTTCGCCTGCCCCAGGCAAAGCCCCAGCCAGGCTCCAGGCTACCCTCATTGTGCTCCTGTGCAGCCAGGGCGGGAATTGCGGGCCCTGACTCCGGCCAGGATAGACCCCAGCTGGACTCGCCCTGCTGCAGTCTGACTGCGATCCAGGGCCTGGGGGTGTGGCCTATGAGTGGGAGCTGGTCAGCCCCTCTAGAGACACAGGTCACAGAGGCACCAGAGCTATATTAGGAAGAAGGGCCTGTGGTTACCCTCGGCTTCTGTGCATACCCCTCCAGAAGTGCCCTGCCTTGGACCAGGAAGCTGCCCTCACTGGGCACTGCCGGGCCATCTCCTCCAAGAAGATAAGGCCCTGGCAAGTGGGGCGCAGAGACGAATTTGGGACTCCCTGGGAAGGTGCCAGGCACCACATTCCTGCCTCTGCCTAAACCCTCATTACCAGCCTCTCTCCGGGGACCAGCGGGCAGACAGGCTGACCTCCCAGCCTAAGCCACTGGGGCTGGGCAAAGTGGGTGGGGGTGGGTCGATCACATGACTTCTGACTGATCCGGTTCAGTGGGAAGGCCTGGGTGTGGAGGGGGGTCTTGGGGACCTTGACTCCAGGCTTCTTGTTCCTGTATCTTGGGAAGGGAAAGTGGATGCCAGACTGAAATAGGTTCTCTGGCAACTTTTGTCCTAGATGGGCTGCTCCAGACCAAGCTGGCCATCCTACCAGCAGCTAAGACCCTTGTCCAAGTGCTTGGGGGCTGGAATTCTTCCCTGGATCTGACCTTGGACTGACCAACTAGCCCTGTGGCCCAGAGAAAGGGTGGGTGAGACTGAAGGCACTCCCCTGCTAGGCTGCCAAGTGTCATTTACCCCAACTCAGGGACGGACAGGCTGCAGTGACTGCACTGGGCCACCAGAGGGCAGCCATGGACAACTCAACACTGCTGGTCTCAGCACAGGCTCTGGAAGGCCCCCTTGTGGTCGTCATCTGCTGGTGTGTCCTGTGGGACCTGGCCCTGCCTTTGACTCTAGGGCTGGTGATGTTCTGGAAGGCAGCACAATGGAGGAAGTGCTTTGGACTCCCAGGCTTTTGGAGTCCGAAGGAGGGAGGAAAGGCCTTTGTGGGTCAGTGCCTGTGTAGGCGCTATCTCCTGGCAGAGGAAGAAAGACCCAGAGAAGGGAAGCGACTTGTGTGAGGTTACACAGCTCTCCTGAATCAGGGTTGCAATTCATTCCTACCGCCCCACTTTGGGAGGTTCTCCTTCCTTCACTCTGATTCTAACTCTGCTGTCTCCTGTCATAAGTGGCCCCATTTGTCTCCTGGGGAAGGGGATCTGAACTGTGTAGAGTTAATGATAGCTCAAAGTGCTTTTCCTGGGGATCAGGGATGACATCCCAATAGGAGCCTGCTGGGCCTCAACCTAATGAAACATGGCAAAGACAGCAGTATTGGGTGGGTTAGGGCAGGAGGCTCTGCCGTTCTTTGTCACAAAGATTTCTAGAAATGGGGCCCCTTGGGACCTTGGATGGTTTGTTCACATATTATTTGAAGTTGGATTGAGGGGGATGAATATAAGGAACCTGGAGCCAGACCTGCTGAGGTGTGGGCAGCGGCTCTTGGAGAGTGAGGAGGCTTCCTGGAGGAGGAGGTGCCGCTAAGTTGGCACTGAAGACTGGACGCCTTGCCGGGTACACATAGTAAGGGGGTGCAAATTGGGATGGTGTAGGGGGGACAGGCCTTTAGAGTCAACCCAAGTCTGGGCCTAATGGCAGGAAACCATGCGGAGCCCTGGGAGGGAAGGCTGTAGCATGTCAGATCTCCAGAGTGAAGGCATTGTGGATGGAGAAGCTGAGCTGGGGGAGGGCTGGGAGGTGGGATGGGGTGTCAGTCTCTCTTCCGCCTTCTTCCTGCTCAACCTGCCCACCCTGCAGAGTGTTCAGCAGCCATTCAGCTGTCAAGGGCCTCCAGGCCTCAGGAGGCCCCTGGGCTCCACAAGAAATCAATGGGGTGGGGGAGGGGAAGGTGGGCTCGCTTCCCCCTGAGCCCAGGGATTAGAAGGGGGGTTTGGAGCTGAGGCCTTCTTTCTTGGCCCCATGCTCTTTTGGCTCCCAAGCCCCCTGCCCACAACTGGTGGTTTTGAAAAGCATGGGTGTAGGACTTNGGGAGGGGAAGGTGGGCTCGCTTCCCCCTGAGCCCAGGGATTAGAAGGGGGGTTTGGAGCTGAGGCCTTCTTTCTTGGCCCCATGCTCTTTTGGCTCCCAAGCCCCCTGCCCACAACTGGTGGTTTTGAAAAGCATGGGTGTAGGACTTCCCTGGCAGTCCAGTGACTAAGACCTCACACTCAATACAGGGGGCCTGGGTTCGATCCCTGATCAGGGAACTAGATCCCACATGCCACAACTAAGACCCGGCACAGCCAGATAATAAAAGCGTGGGTGTGGATGCCAACTGGGCAGATGCCAACACTCCCATCTACACACTAGTTTTAGCTGAGTTCCCAAGATCTTGGGTCCTCGGTGTTCTCTTCCGTACTTTGGAGATATTAATAGCACCCACTAAGGGGAAGACTAAATGAGCTAATAAGTGTGAAGTCCCTAGCACTGTCCCTCAGTAATCCCCTTCCAGATAGATCTGGAGAGACATCAAGGCACCCAGAGTCCTTTCCAGGTCCAGCATGTTTTCATTCCACAAGCTTTTCCTGAACACTTACTGTGCATGCAGGGCTTCACAGAACACCAAAAAGCTGGAGCAGGTGAACAGGTGGGGTGGGGGAAGGAAGAGCTCTGCTGGTTGGGGGAAACTGGTCAGGAAAGACTCTGAGGAGGAGGTGAGCTTGGAAGGACAAGTGCTGTTTCTGCAGGTGGAGCTGAGAGGGAGATGTTTCTGGGGGAGGGATTGGCAGGAGCCACGGGCAAGGCGATGCGGGCCGGCAGATGCGGGCCCGCAGTGAGCCGTCTGTTTTGACTGGAGCCTGGTGCGCCACGAGCACTCCGGGACCTGTCCCCCCAGCCTCTGGTGCTGGGATCTTCCCCAACGAGCATCCCTTCACTCCGTGATCTAAGTGACCCAGTCTTTGATCTGAGGAGAGTATCTCATACAGAATATCTCATAAGCACAACTAGCGTGAACCTCCCAACCTCTCCTCCAGTATGACACCTCCTTCAGGAAGCTCTTCTGGATTGCCCCTCCATCATACTGCACTGTGCGCACTTAGGGTGTGTGTGTGTGCATCCAGACTGCTTGAATCCAGCTAGAGATTGGCCAGGGAAGAGCTGTCAGGGACAGGGTTTCCCAGTCAGTCCAAGCTGGTTCAACCCTAGGATGTTCCCCTCTCCCATGCCTCTTTCAGCCTGTGGAAATTTCCTCATTTTCTCTGCCCTGGTTATAGCTCCTACTGCTGTATTTATCACCCTGGAGACACAGTGGCACGGGCGCACATGCACACACGCACAGTGCCTGCACACCTCCTCCTGAACTCCAGACACACACGCGCGCACACAGACTGCACGTGTGTGAACACCCCCACACAAAGCTCTCTAGGAAAATTGCCCCCCTCCCTCCTGCCCTTCCTCCTCCTCCACTCTGTCCTCCCACCACCACCCACCTCAAAACGCTGAGACCAAAGAGATGGGCTGGATGGTGCCTCCCATCGCTTGTCAGCTTGGGAGGCACCCCCCCTCGTGACTTCCGCGTGTTCTTCCCCCGCACCTCCCGGCTCTCCCTACCTTCCCCCACCTCTGCCGTTCCTTTGTGTGTCTTCCTCCACTCAGTCGGTCAGAGTCCCTCTCTGTCACTCCTCTGACCCTCTGAGGTGGAAGGTGTTCTTCCTCCCTGCCCTCCGTCCTGAGTGGCTCGTGGCACTGATGGAGAGAGAGCCAGGCTCGCAGGCCCCAGGGCCTAAGCTGCCTCAGCTCCTGTCACTTCCAGTTCCTCCTCCTGGGTGAAGGGAGGATTGTGTGCCTAGCACCATGGAGACCAGCGTCATGGCAACACAGCCCAGGTGGGCGCAGCCTTCCTCCTCCAGGGTCCTGCGGAGACCCCAGGAGGAGCTGCCAAGAGGCCCCAAGGAGGTGGGCCTTGTGCTGGGGCCCAGTGCTGGCTGCCGAGCCCGCCTCCAGCTCACACCACCCCCACATCCCCAGCATCCCGACCAACTCTACTTGCAGCTTCCAGTGCCACAAGCCACTAATCGCAGTGGAGTGAAGTCTTTTTGCAAATATGATCTCCAGAGCTGGGGATCCTGTGGGCTCATTTATAGACTAAGGGCCAGAGAGGGCAGGAGCTTGCCCAGGGGCACACAGCTCGTCCAGCCAAGCTCGTGTCTCAGATCTCAGTTCTCTCTGGCCTCCCACCTTCCACTCAGGTCAGCTGTTACTGGGGCAAAAGGGTCATTTCAGCTGCCTGGGAGGTCTCTAGCCAGTCCTTCACATTGGCAGTGATAGTGATGCTGATAAGCCTTTATGAAGCACCCACCTCCTCCTGGGCTAAGGGTTTGCATGTGTCATTTTATGTAATCCTTGTAACGAACCATATGGAACAGATACCTCTTGTTCTCATTTTATTGGTGAAGAAACAGGCGTAGACTTAGTAGTCAGGTGACTGGTGAGCGGTAGGGCTGGGACGGGAACACAGGTCCTCTCCAGCTGGTGCGGGTGAGCCAAGGCTTCATGCCTTGTGCCCTCCCCAGCAGGCACTCTTTTCTAAATCAGTGACAAGCTGTGTTTTCCGTTCTGTCTTTCCTTCTGGAAAGAGTTCCTGGGGGAAGATCTAGGGTTTAGTCAAGGTCTGGCCTTAGGATCTTCACAAGTCAGGAGGCTTCTTTTCTTAGGTGATGGAGAGGGAACAGAGCCTTCCTCGCATGCCCTAAGAAAACCTCTCTTGCAGTACAGCAATGCATAAACTAGCTTGCAGTCTCCAGGTCCTTTTAGAGCCCTGTTCCAAGCCCAGCTTGGAACCTCAGGATGCAGGAAGGAGACCCTGCCTCCTGGGCCCAGACTCAACTTCTCTCCTGACCTTGATGGAGTCACGTTGCAGCTGCTTCCCTCTTAGCTTATGTAATCATTCAAATATAGCAGCTGCCTTTATCCCACTGAGTCACACCCCCCCTCCCCCCCACCCCACTCAGGTGCAGGGAGTTAAGGGGAAAGAGGTAGATCAGGACTGAGTGGGTGGCTCAGGGCTTCCTGGCAAGGACAATCCTAGTGTGCTGGGTTGGAGGCTGGTGGAAGTGAGGGAGCTGGGCCAGGGCCCCAGCAGTTCCAGAGTTTGAAGCCACAGTCATTTCTGCTCTGACCTGTCTCTGCTGAAATGACGTGTTCCTGGGGATCCCTTTCCANCAAGCTTTTCCTGAACACTTACTGTGCATGCAGGGCTTCACAGAACACCAAAAAGCTGGAGCAGGTGAACAGGTGGGGTGGGGGAAGGAAGAGCTCTGCTGGTTGGGGGAAACTGGTCAGGAAAGACTCTGAGGAGGAGGTGAGCTTGGAAGGACAAGTGCTGTTTCTGCAGGTGGAGCTGAGAGGGAGATGTTTCTGGGGGAGGGATTGGCAGGAGCCACGGGCAAGGCGATGCGGGCCGGCAGATGCGGGCCCGCAGTGAGCCGTCTGTTTTGACTGGAGCCTGGTGCGCCACGAGCACTCCGGGACCTGTCCCCCCAGCCTCTGGTGCTGGGATCTTCCCCAACGAGCATCCCTTCACTCCGTGATCTAAGTGACCCAGTCTTTGATCTGAGGAGAGTATCTCATACAGAATATCTCATAAGCACAACTAGCGTGAACCTCCCAACCTCTCCTCCAGTATGACACCTCCTTCAGGAAGCTCTTCTGGATTGCCCCTCCATCATACTGCACTGTGCGCACTTAGGGTGTGTGTGTGTGCATCCAGACTGCTTGAATCCAGCTAGAGATTGGCCAGGGAAGAGCTGTCAGGGACAGGGTTTCCCAGTCAGTCCAAGCTGGTTCAACCCTAGGATGTTCCCCTCTCCCATGCCTCTTTCAGCCTGTGGAAATTTCCTCATTTTCTCTGCCCTGGTTATAGCTCCTACTGCTGTATTTATCACCCTGGAGACACAGTGGCACGGGCGCACATGCACACACGCACAGTGCCTGCACACCTCCTCCTGAACTCCAGACACACACGCGCGCACACAGACTGCACGTGTGTGAACACCCCCACACAAAGCTCTCTAGGAAAATTGCCCCCCTCCCTCCTGCCCTTCCTCCTCCTCCACTCTGTCCTCCCACCACCACCCACCTCAAAACGCTGAGACCAAAGAGATGGGCTGGATGGTGCCTCCCATCGCTTGTCAGCTTGGGAGGCACCCCCCCTCGTGACTTCCGCGTGTTCTTCCCCCGCACCTCCCGGCTCTCCCTACCTTCCCCCACCTCTGCCGTTCCTTTGTGTGTCTTCCTCCACTCAGTCGGTCAGAGTCCCTCTCTGTCACTCCTCTGACCCTCTGAGGTGGAAGGTGTTCTTCCTCCCTGCCCTCCGTCCTGAGTGGCTCGTGGCACTGATGGAGAGAGAGCCAGGCTCGCAGGCCCCAGGGCCTAAGCTGCCTCAGCTCCTGTCACTTCCAGTTCCTCCTCCTGGGTGAAGGGAGGATTGTGTGCCTAGCACCATGGAGACCAGCGTCATGGCAACACAGCCCAGGTGGGCGCAGCCTTCCTCCTCCAGGGTCCTGCGGAGACCCCAGGAGGAGCTGCCAAGAGGCCCCAAGGAGGTGGGCCTTGTGCTGGGGCCCAGTGCTGGCTGCCGAGCCCGCCTCCAGCTCACACCACCCCCACATCCCCAGCATCCCGACCAACTCTACTTGCAGCTTCCAGTGCCACAAGCCACTAATCGCAGTGGAGTGAAGTCTTTTTGCAAATATGATCTCCAGAGCTGGGGATCCTGTGGGCTCATTTATAGACTAAGGGCCAGAGAGGGCAGGAGCTTGCCCAGGGGCACACAGCTCGTCCAGCCAAGCTCGTGTCTCAGATCTCAGTTCTCTCTGGCCTCCCACCTTCCACTCAGGTCAGCTGTTACTGGGGCAAAAGGGTCATTTCAGCTGCCTGGGAGGTCTCTAGCCAGTCCTTCACATTGGCAGTGATAGTGATGCTGATAAGCCTTTATGAAGCACCCACCTCCTCCTGGGCTAAGGGTTTGCATGTGTCATTTTATGTAATCCTTGTAACGAACCATATGGAACAGATACCTCTTGTTCTCATTTTATTGGTGAAGAAACAGGCGTAGACTTAGTAGTCAGGTGACTGGTGAGCGGTAGGGCTGGGACGGGAACACAGGTCCTCTCCAGCTGGTGCGGGTGAGCCAAGGCTTCATGCCTTGTGCCCTCCCCAGCAGGCACTCTTTTCTAAATCAGTGACAAGCTGTGTTTTCCGTTCTGTCTTTCCTTCTGGAAAGAGTTCCTGGGGGAAGAGCTAGGGTTTAGTCAAGGTCTGGCCTTAGGATCTTCACAAGTCAGGAGGCTTCTTTTCTTAGGTGATGGAGAGGGAACAGAGCCTTCCTCGCATGCCCTAAGAAAACCTCTCTTGCAGTACAGCAATGCATAAACTAGCTTGCAGTCTCCAGGTCCTTTTAGAGCCCTGTTCCAAGCCCAGCTTGGAACCTCAGGATGCAGGAAGGAGACCCTGCCTCCTGGGCCCAGACTCAACTTCTCTCCTGACCTTGATGGAGTCACGTTGCAGCTGCTTCCCTCTTAGCTTATGTAATCATTCAAATATAGCAGCTGCCTTTATCCCACTGAGTCACACCCCCCCTCCCCCCCACCCCACTCAGGTGCAGGGAGTTAAGGGGAAAGAGGTAGATCAGGACTGAGTGGGTGGCTCAGGGCTTCCTGGCAAGGACAATCCTAGTGTGCTGGGTTGGAGGCTGGTGGAAGTGAGGGAGCTGGGCCAGGGCCCCAGCAGTTCCAGAGTTTGAAGCCACAGTCATTTCTGCTCTGACCTGTCTCTGCTGAAATGACGTGTTCCTGGGGATCCCTTTCCAAAGTTATAAGCTGTATCTGCAGACTTCCCTCCCAGCCCTCAGTCTGGCTGAAAGGGGGAGGAGGAAGATTACAAGAGGAGGAGCTAGTCTGGTGGGGCAGTGACCAGGAGTCCTTGATCCTAGGCCCAGCCCTGTTCTTTACTCCCTGTGACCTGGACCTGTTTCTGCCCTCCCTCACCTGTTTCCCCATCTGTACAATGAGGGATTGGCCTCTGCTGCCTGATCCACATCCCAGGAGGTGACCTCAATCTTAGGCAGAAGGCACTGCCAAGTGTCTGGTTCAGCCTCATCGAGGCTGACTTCCTGCTCTGCCTTTTCTATGCCCACCCTAAATCTACCCATCTTCCCTGGACCAGTTCAACGCTCCCGTCCCATCCATGGGCAGTCTAAGGGGGAAGGGAGGATTCTGAGAGGGGCTGTCTCTCCCTTCTCTAAACTTTCTGTCTGTTCCACCGCTTTATCCCCCTGCCCAGCAGATGCGGAGAGCTTACTGCCCCCATCCTGAGGTCACTCCTTCCCCCATAGGGCACCTCTGGCTGCTCCTGGAACCTGAAGTAGGCCCACAGTGCCACAGCCCTCATTCCTGCGTCCCCAAAGCCACCTTCCTGAGATGTGGAAGAAGCCATTCCAGAGGCAGTGGTGGCCTTTTGTTCGTTTATGCGAAGGCCTTGTCACCCACGGTGTGATGGGGTCTGTGCTTACCGTGACGATGCAGGGAAGTATGCCAGGCTGTTGCCAAGGACATGGTGCTCCTCTCCCCATTGTCCTTGGAGCCACAGGTGGCAGCTTCTGACTGAGGAGGAGAAGCACTGTGAGATGTTTCTCTGTGAGGCCTCCCCCACTCCCCCAATGGGCTCCTGTTGCCAAGACCCAGATGTGGACATCCTGGCTCCCAGCCAGAGGGAGTCACCCAGGGGTTTTCAGGCCAACCCTCCGTGAAATCCGTGTTCCACCAATTACCAGCCTTACCCTGGAATGAAATGATCTGTTTCACACTGCGCAGCCTCAGTCTTCCCTGGCAGGGAAGGTGAATGCCCACAGAGCAAGTCAGTAAGCACCCCGTCCAAACACACACCACCTGTGTCCCCACATCCACCTGTAGCCTCTTTTTGAGGCTCCAGTGTGTCCTGGACCAAGCTCCGAAGTGCCCCCATCTCATTTTCACACTCTCTTTGTGTTGCCTTCCTACTTTCCTCCATCAACATTTTTCAGTAGTACCTGGTGAGGCCATTCAAAGGCAGGGGACTGGTGCCAGGGTGAAAAGGACTGGCCTGTCCTTGAGGAAGATGAGATCCAGTGGGAGAAAGAAGGTGAACCTGAGCAGGGGAATGAGATTTTGGGACAGGTAGCAAGTCAGGGGGTTGAGTCAGCCGGGCTTGCTCTGCCCAGAATCCAGGGATCCCTCCTGCCTACCTGGTCCACTGTGAGTGGGGGCAGGTATGTGTTGAACTTGCCCAGAAAGGCTGGGCCAGGATTTTGGATGGGCAGGGAAAAGGAAGGTGAGAGAAAGGGAAGTCAGCCTAGGAAGGGAGACAGACTGTACCAAATCAAGGAGGAAGAAAGGACCAATGTCCTTAGGGACTAGACCCTTCTCCACTTGGAGCAGATGATGAAGGGGTCAGCCAGGGTCGATCATGAGAGCCCTCAAATGCCAGGCTGAGGAGCTTGACATTTATCCTGAAAGCACTAGGAACCAAGCAAGCATTTTGAGGAGGAGTCATATGACCAGCTGGATGTCTTAGAAAGTCAGTGCTTTTGATGCTGGGTGAAGGTGAAATAAAGGGGTTGAGTTGGAATAAGGGGCTGGAGAATGACAGGGAAGGGGGGAGGTAAGCTGGGACTCGGGACAAGGAGGGGTAGATGGAAGAGAGGGAGATTTGACGGAGGAAGTGAAGGAGAGAGAGGGAAGAGGCAAAGCGACTTTGAAGTTTCCAGACCGGAGATTAGACGTTTACTGATGCCTTTGATAGAGACAAAAGATGTCATTATTGGATATTGAGTATTGTGTTAGGGCCCTAATGAGATGTTCCCAGATACATTCAGTGGGTAGCCACGCTGGTGGTATAATGGTGAGCATAGCTGCTTTCCAGGAGGTAGCCTGTACTGGACATCTGGAGCTCCAGAGAGAAGGCTGACACTCAGGGGTTGGTGTATTGGGGTGGACTCCATGCTTCGTGGGGGTGGGGTGGAGAATGAGGGGAAACAGGGTCCAGTGCTCCAGTGAGGGGGTGAAAAATAGGAAAAACCAGTTAGTGAGTCAAAGGAGAGGCCGGCTGGAAGGTGGGAGGGAACAGCC
>SJYV01050409.1:0-12898 GCA_006410875.1 Neotragus pygmaeus
GGAGGAGAAGGGGACGACTGAGGATGAGATGGCTGGATGGCATCACGGACTCGATGGACATGAGTCTTATTGAACTCTGAGAGTTGGTGATGGACAGGGAGCCCTGGCATGCTGCGATTCATGGGGTCGCAAAGCGATGGACACGACTGAGTGACTGAACTGAACTGCTACTATTGCTAAGCTCTGTTGTGAGTGCTAAGAGAATATGTCAGAGAACAAAAGACCCCAAAACTCTACCTTCATGGAGCTTTCAGTCTAGTGAGGAAAAGAGATAATTTGCATTAAAAGCAAACAAAATTACATGGTGTTTCTGATGATAGAAAGTGTTGCAGAGAGAAATGAAGCAAGGAAGAGGAGTAGGGGAAGCTGGGATTGGAGTGGGTGGGAACTTAAAATAGAGAAAACGGGGAAGGCCTCCCTGAAGCAGTGACATTTGAACAATGACTGTGGGGGAACTGAGAGAGTGAGTGATCTGGATTTTCTGGGAAAAAGTGAACGAGGCAGTGTCAGTGTTACTTGCTCAGTCGTGTCTCACTCTTTGTGACCCCATGGGCTATAGCCTGCCAGGATCCTCTGTCCATGAAATTGTCCAGGCAAGACTACTAGAGTGGGTAACCTCCCCTTCTCCAAGGGATCTTCCTGACCCAGGGATTGAACCCAGGTCTCCTGCATTGCAAGTGGATTCTTTACGTCTGAGACCAGAGAAGCCCAAGGAATAGCAAATGCAAGACCTTTGAGGCCAGAGTGTGCTAGGAATGTTGGATGGACCCCAAAGAGTCCAGTGTTCCTGAAATACAGTATTGAGTGGATGAGAAGTGGGTGATGAGCTTACAAAGGGATGCGGAGGGCAGAGTCAGGTTTTATGGGGCTTTGCAGGTGACTGCAAAGAGTTTGGAAGACAAACCTCAAGGGACCTAGTTTTTTCCCAAGATCACTCTGGCTACTGTATTGAGAACAGACTCCAGGGGAAAGAGTAGACTGGACGCAGGGAGAACAATGAGAAGGCTCCTGCAATAGAGCACGATGCAGACGGTGGTGTATGCAAGCAGGCAGAAGAGTGAGAAGGCTCCAGGAATAGTCCAGGCGGCAATGGCGGTGGTGGAGCTAGCAAGTGGTTACTTATTTTATTCTGCTGCTGCTAAGTCACTTCAGTCGTGTCCAACTCTGTGCGACCCCATAGACAGCAGCCCACCAGGCTCCCTCATCCCTGGGATTCTCCAGGCAAGAATATGGAGTGGGTTGCCATTTCCTTCTCCAATGCCTGAAAGTGAAAAGTGAAAGTGAAGTCATGAAGTCGCTCAGTTGTATCCAACTCTTAGTGACCCCATGGACTGCAGCCTACCAGGCTTCTCCATCCACGGGATTTTCCAGGCAAGAGTACTGGAGTGGGCTGCTATTGCCTTTTAGTCATGCTCAAAACATGTTTTATTTTTATTATTATTTTTTAAAGTCTTTGTTGAATTTGTTTCAATACTGTTTGTTTTGTTTTTTTGGCTGCAAGGTATGTGGAATCTTAACTCCCTGACCAGGGATCGAAACTACACCCCCTGGATTGGAGGGCAAAGTCTTAACCACTGGACTGCCAGGGAAGTCCCTCAAGTTATTTAATACTGATTCAATATTATTATCTATTATATGGTCTATATTAAAATTTCCTCCATGGTCCTTTTCACAATAAAACCTGGATCCAGTCAAGGTCAGCTGTTGCCTTCGGTTTTTATCTTTCATGCTGTGGTATTTTTAAGAGTCCAGGCTTGGTATTTTGTAGTAAGCCCCACATTCTGTATTTGCATGTTTTTTGTTTTTAGTTATATTCAGGTTAGCATTTTTTTGGCAAAAATACTACGGAGGGGGCGTTATGTTTTTTCTATTGCATCATATCAAAAAACATATACGTCGATTTGGTCCATTATTGGTGATGCTAAGTGATAGGGATTGATTTGATAGCTTGGTTAAGGTGCTGTCTGCCAGATGGTCCCAGTGGAAAGCAGGCTGTTCCGTTTTGTAGGTGATGAGTACTCCGTGGGATGATACTTTGGGACTGAATATACAGTAAACGTGCTATTGCCCAATAACCTTTCATCCAGTGACTTTAGCATCTAATGAACAGCCCTGTGCTTTCCGACCTTGCGCCTGTCTGCTCCTTTGAACACCGGCTAAGAGTGGTCCCTAAGGGATGCTTGTTTTGAGGATCAGCGCCTGGCATACAATAAACGCTCCATAAATGTTATTACTGGACGAAAGCAAGTATGAAAAAAATTAAGGGCCAGGCTAGGGTTGCACTCCGTACCCCCGGGGACCGCCGCAGCTCCCAGGCTGTAAGTCAGTGACAGAGGCCTTGACGTCCACGCGGCCACGCCCTCGCGCCGCGGAAGCCAGACCGGGCGGGACCACCCGGCGCCCGGGGCCGCGCAAGGCCCCCTGGGACCGGTAGTGCTGGGCGTGGCCGCAGGACTACATGTCCCGTCGGCCACCGCTCCGCGGCTCCCGGCGGCGGCCGTCTCAGCCCCTTCACAGCGACGGCGGCGGCCGCGGCGGCTGAGTCGGTGGTGGCGGCGGCGGCGGCGGCTGCTGGCTGAGGAGCGGCGAGTTTCCGATTTAAAGCTGAGCTGGGAGGAAAATGGCGGCGGGCGGTGAGTGGAGATAAAGGAAGAGCGGCGGCGGGCGAGCGGGTGGAGGGCGAGGCGGAGGAAGGAGGGCGAGTCCCCCCGGGCTGCGGCGAGCCCGCGGCTCCGGCTCCGCGGAGGCGCTGAGGGGCGCGTTGCGCGAGGGGCGCGCGGGGACACTTTCGGGGTGTCGGGGCCGCGCCGCGCTCCCGCAGCCTCTGAGCGGCCCGCGGCCGCGGGAGGGGTGTCGAGGCTGGGCGGCAGCTAGCTTGAGGGTGCGAGGGGACTCCTCGCGCCGAGGGGGTCCCTCCGAGGAGTTTGGGGGAGATCGCGGGGGGCCCACTTTTTCTTCCTGTCCCTGAAGTTTTACCCTCCTGCAGCCCTCGGGGTGCTTCTGAAAGCTCCCCACGACCCCCACCTCCCGCCGCCTCGGTGTCTCTTGGTTCTTCCGAAGAGCTAGAGGGCGGGGGAAGCCGCACTGCTCCCCACTCAGCCCCAGCCCAGCCTCCGAGTGTTACCGAGAAGCCGCTGCGATTTTGCCGCCGTGTTTCCTCCTGCACTTGGGGCGTTTTAAGTATTTTTAACCCAGATTATCTGTGGGATTTCCATTTTGGGCACGGATAGATCTTCAGCAGTTTTTCTCAGTAAAAAAGGCATTTTTGCTGCCTCTGGGGTGAAGGCTGGGAAATGGCAAGTGGAAGTTAGTGAATTAAATTTGGGGTAGGGCTGTCTATCATNTCACAATAAAACCTGGATC
This sequence comes from Neotragus pygmaeus, assembly GCA_006410875.1. Lineage (NCBI taxonomy): Eukaryota > Metazoa > Chordata > Mammalia > Artiodactyla > Bovidae > Neotragus > Neotragus pygmaeus. The sequence goes on from SJYV01050409.1 coordinate 3,364, forward strand.
CAGTCAAGGTCAGCTGTTGCCTTCGGTTTTTATCTTTCATGCTGTGGTATTTTTAAGAGTCCAGGCTTGGTATTTTGTAGTAAGCCCCACATTCTGTATTTGCATGTTTTTTGTTTTTAGTTATATTCAGGTTAGCATTTTTTTGGCAAAAATACTACGGAGGGGGCGTTATGTTTTTTCTATTGCATCATATCAAAAAACATATACGTCGATTTGGTCCATTATTGGTGATGCTAAGTGATAGGGATTGATTTGATAGCTTGGTTAAGGTGCTGTCTGCCAGATGGTCCCAGTGGAAAGCAGGCTGTTCCGTTTTGTAGGTGATGAGTACTCCGTGGGATGATACTTTGGGACTGAATATACAGTAAACGTGCTATTGCCCAATAACCTTTCATCCAGTGACTTTAGCATCTAATGAACAGCCCTGTGCTTTCCGACCTTGCGCCTGTCTGCTCCTTTGAACACCGGCTAAGAGTGGTCCCTAAGGGATGCTTGTTTTGAGGATCAGCGCCTGGCATACAATAAACGCTCCATAAATGTTATTACTGGACGAAAGCAAGTATGAAAAAAATTAAGGGCCAGGCTAGGGTTGCACTCCGTACCCCCGGGGACCGCCGCAGCTCCCAGGCTGTAAGTCAGTGACAGAGGCCTTGACGTCCACGCGGCCACGCCCTCGCGCCGCGGAAGCCAGACCGGGCGGGACCACCCGGCGCCCGGGGCCGCGCAAGGCCCCCTGGGACCGGTAGTGCTGGGCGTGGCCGCAGGACTACATGTCCCGTCGGCCACCGCTCCGCGGCTCCCGGCGGCGGCCGTCTCAGCCCCTTCACAGCGACGGCGGCGGCCGCGGCGGCTGAGTCGGTGGTGGCGGCGGCGGCGGCGGCTGCTGGCTGAGGAGCGGCGAGTTTCCGATTTAAAGCTGAGCTGGGAGGAAAATGGCGGCGGGCGGTGAGTGGAGATAAAGGAAGAGCGGCGGCGGGCGAGCGGGTGGAGGGCGAGGCGGAGGAAGGAGGGCGAGTCCCCCCGGGCTGCGGCGAGCCCGCGGCTCCGGCTCCGCGGAGGCGCTGAGGGGCGCGTTGCGCGAGGGGCGCGCGGGGACACTTTCGGGGTGTCGGGGCCGCGCCGCGCTCCCGCAGCCTCTGAGCGGCCCGCGGCCGCGGGAGGGGTGTCGAGGCTGGGCGGCAGCTAGCTTGAGGGTGCGAGGGGACTCCTCGCGCCGAGGGGGTCCCTCCGAGGAGTTTGGGGGAGATCGCGGGGGGCCCACTTTTTCTTCCTGTCCCTGAAGTTTTACCCTCCTGCAGCCCTCGGGGTGCTTCTGAAAGCTCCCCACGACCCCCACCTCCCGCCGCCTCGGTGTCTCTTGGTTCTTCCGAAGAGCTAGAGGGCGGGGGAAGCCGCACTGCTCCCCACTCAGCCCCAGCCCAGCCTCCGAGTGTTACCGAGAAGCCGCTGCGATTTTGCCGCCGTGTTTCCTCCTGCACTTGGGGCGTTTTAAGTATTTTTAACCCAGATTATCTGTGGGATTTCCATTTTGGGCACGGATAGATTCTCAGCAGTTTTTCTCAGTAAAAAAGGCATTTTTGCTGCCTCTGGGGTGAAGGCTGGGAAATGGCAAGTGGAAGTTAGTGAATTAAATTTGGGGTAGGGCTGTCTATCATTACTCTCCCACCCCCTCCCCCCTTTCCCATCTCTGATCTTCCCACGTACATTGACTCAATTTGTGATGGTTTAGAGAAACTGTTGGTTTTGCACATGCTTTAGAAAAGCAATCCACGAGTAGTTGGGAGGGCTTAGTTGCTTCCTAGGCAGTTTGAGGGCACTCAGGGTGGAAAAGTTCACCAAAAGAGCAGTTGTGAGAGGCAGAGAGCTTCGTCTCGAAATCTCACAAGCAGGAGGAGTTCAGGCTTCTCAGATGGAAAGACAAAGGGAAAGGTCTGAAATTCTCTTAAGTAGAAACTTTTTTCCCCCTCCCGAATGTAAAGACTTCCTTCTTGATCGTTTTGAGCAGCAGCGCTTCAAAGCCAACCTGTTTTTGTTATTAAGCCTGTACCGTAAAGAAACAGGAAGGCGAGTACCAGCTGTCTTGCTGCAGTGGTTTGAAATGGAGTTGAATGAGATGAGTGAGAGTGCTAGTAGTATTGAGTGAGATTGCGGCATCTCCTCGATTCAAAAGCCTGGGCTCAGATCCACCTTACTGGTCCCTGGCTGCAAAAACGTTTCGGTATTTGTTGCAGCAGGTTGTTTAGAGGAAGATGGAAAAAACAAAAAAACTTAAAGTCTTGTGATTGCCGCGTAAACCAAAATGTTAAATAGAAATCTGTAAGTTTTGTGAAATGTGCTTTCTTGAAAACATATTCAGTTGTTGCTTGTTTGCTTAGTATAGGTTATGCCCCATATAACTGGTCTCGAGACTACTGGGAGGGTCCAAAAACATTGAAAATGAGCCTCTCTCCTATTTTAAACCCTCCAGTTCCCGTTTCCAGGAGGCAACAACTTATTGGTTTCTGGAGTCTTCTTGGTGTTTGGAATAATTATTTTAAGAATTTTCATTTGAAACACACTCCCGTTGGATAGCAAAAGCAAGGAAAGAAAACGTACCAAAGAAAGGGAAAAATGGGTGGGAATACAGTTTCCTTTTTACTATCTTCAACAATTGTTGATGGTGACTAGAGAAGCTCTTCCAAACTTATTTTGTGTTGCCTTATCTACTAACACCCTTAAGGGAATAACAATCTGTGGGGCTTCAGGGTGAAGAATCCTGCCAGGGTTCATTGTATGTAAGATGAAGCCTCCGTTTGTAACATGTAAAATGATATTGAACACTAGCTTCTGTCACTGGAGGTTGCTTCAGGTTCTGCATTTAAATGAGCAGTAATCTAGATTGCCAGCGATCCCAAATTATAGAGGAATTTTATGTATCGATAGAAATGACTTAATTGTCCAATTAGCATTTTTTAAAAGGCATATGCCAGCTTCTGGTATATAGAAGAACACTTTGGACATGAGGATTATGGACTAAGTGGGAAGCTGCAATATTTGTAGAGCAGTTATTGGAAATATGTCCACCTTAAAATATTCTTTCACTCCAGAAGCGTTGAAAATGCATAACAACCCTAGCATAATTAACAAGATTAAAAAAAAAGTTTTAGAATGGGGGTTTTAAATTTACCAAAACTAACAGTTCATTAGAAAAATGATATTAAATACTAGGGGATTAACGACTCTATTAAAAATACATTTTGAAAGTGAATATTCTGTGCTTTTTTTTGCCATGTAGAAATTATTTCTGTACGTTGAAGCCCGCACCCCACAAATAAGCTAGAATTCATTCACTACAGAGTGAATGTTCTATAGGACCCTCGATCCTTTTTCTAGGAAACATGTAAATAAAAAATAATTTTTGAAATGATTATGTACCAGTACCTTCTTGATTGGTCATATGAAATAAACTTTCTGTGTCAGGTATGTCAGGGACATATTAAAGATAAAAAGGTTTATTTTTTTCTTTTAAATTTGGTCTTTTGAGCGTTAGCAGTATGATTCTAGAAAACTTCCTTTTGATTTGGAGACTAGTAGGTTTTTGAGAAGTCTCTTAAAAGAATGACTTAACATTTTAGTTTGGACAATAGGGTAGGATAAAAAAACACAAACTACTATTGTCCTATGCCTTATCGGTGTTAAAATAAATGGCTTTAGGGTTTCTTTCTGCATTTTTTTTTTTTTTAGACTATATAATTTTGAGCCTTGGCCAGAGGATGTGGACAACTTTTGAAAACTTTTAATTTGTTGCGAGTTTAGAATGAATATAGCCTCTATGATGATAGGCAGCCAAGTGATCACAGTTTAACAGTTGTTACTCTTTAAATGCTACCAGGACTAGAAAAAAGTTGCTGATCACTATTGAAGAGGAGCTGCAGTTTCTTGAAGGTTAAACCAGGGAGTACCTATCCCAGTTTGGTTTGAATTCACTGTACTCTGTGGTGTAGAATATTCCTTTTTCTGCTTTATTGAGTGGTTAAAGCTTTGGGAGCAGGAAATTAGTATTGGAAATGTTTGTTAGCTTTTCTTTTTCCTCATAATTCAACACATTAAAAAGATAGGTCTGTCTTTAGGTTTTCAGGCATAGTATTGAGGTTGAGTGCTGCAGTAAAAAAATGTGGGCATCTTCTTTCATTTTATGAGTGCTTTTTGGGGTGGGGGAGGGGATGACAAGATGAACATTTCACTTAAGGTGGAGGAGGGGCTCTGTTGTAATGAGGTTTAGTCTTTCACTTTATTAATGCTAGGTAAATTCATTTGGCCCTTTGGTTTTCTGACAGGGTTTCTGGGAAAAGATTATTTTGAGTTAAAGATGCAGTTTAGCTAGGACAGGACAGAGTCGCTCAGTCGTCTCTGACTCTTTGAGAGTCCATGGACGGAATTTTCCAGGCAATAGTGCTGAAGTGGATTGCCATTTCCTTCTCCAGGGGATCTTCCCGACCCAGGAATCAAACCCGTGTCTCCTGCATTACAGGCAGACCCTTTACCGTCTGAGCCACCAGGGAAGCCCCTAGTTTAGCTAGAGCTTAACCTTATTTTCAACTCCCTAACAAATGGTGGAGTTGACTTTTGTTTAATCACCATTCCCTTTCCTACCTTCTGGTGGAGAGTTGTTAAATGAACAGGAAAATGGCCAGAAGACACACAGCAGGAGTTGAACGGAAGGCCTGCAGTGTCTGGAAGGCTGATTTAGCCCCAAACTGGATGATCTTCCTAGACCACATACTGCCAGTTCCCAACTCTGTCAGGGTTATCTCAGCTTGGTAGTTTCTTTGGCCTAGGTCAGGTGGCAGGGGGCAGTAATAATCAAACTGCCTGTGTGGTAAATGTTGTGGCTTGGAGGCAGAGCAAAGAAGCCTGACCTGACTGGCAGAGAGGCTTTACCTGTTTCGAAGAATAGTAAGCTAGTGTTTCCGTGTTTGTCCTTTTCCTCTTTTTCATTAGGAATGTCTGTGTCCTTTTTTTTGTCTTCTGTTAATATTTTTAATTGATGTGTTCTACCAAAGAGTTTGACTTTGTGTTCACCTATGAAGGAATTCTTCTGAAATTTTAATTTAGTTAGAGCTACAGGTGAGGGTTCTGAAACTCCACTTTTTGGAAAGTAGGCTGACTAGATTGCTAAGTTTAACCTCTTCATCATGCATAGGATGAAGAGAGAATTTTGGCCTGGGTATCCCATAGTAATAGGTAATCTAGAGCTCCCTGGGGCTTTGCTTTTGGTGGCTGTGGCAGCTGAGTAGGAGTGGTGGATGGATAGATGGGGGAAGCACTGCAGAAGTCAGCATAATCCTCAATTAGGATAAGCCTCATGGTTAATTGAATGTTGAGTGTACAGGTTAAATCCCATTATAACAAACTCCAGGGGACTGGCTAAATTATTTTGTTGTATTGGGACTCGCTTTATTGACTAAATAAATTGAAATAAATTGGTCTTTATGTTTTTGTTAGAGATGCTGGAAAAACTTTTGTTTATGGCACACTGTTTATTGTAACAGTTGGAAAGTTGTTACTCATGAGCCAGTGTGTGTGTGTTTCACCTTCATTTTTAATGCTTTTGCCTTTAAAAAGGAAGGAACCCTTGGTGAGCTGAGCAGATAATTTGTCCCCCATACTCCCCCCATGTCTCTGTCTAGAGTAACTCCATTAGTTTATCTCAACAACCAAAAAAAGTTTATTAGTGAGCACTACTGCCATGATCAAAGTGTGGTGGGAGGAAATGGGAAATCCCCCAGGTTTCCAGGTGACTGCTGCTGGTAATTTTTTTCTGCCTCTGAAAACTTAAAAAAAAGAAAATTACTTCATTTTAGTGTGACCTTTTCTTTGTCAGTAATAATTAAGGTAACTCTTTTCTTTTCAGCACAGTGTTGTTTGAGATCTTTAGATTTCTATATGGTATTGTTCGAAAGAACACATTGGTAAGCTAATCTTTAAGATGCTTCCATATAAATGTGGAATCTTTCAGAAATAGGATTAATACACATATGAGAAAAATACTATTCTTAAATCTTTGCCAGAAGTACACGTTTTCCTTTGGATTGGTATTTGTCAAACTTTAGACGTTTACATCTTCCTTTCATATCTAAAGCTAGCATTTTTAGTTTGCTGAGAGCTTTTTGATTGGGTGCAGCAAGACATTTTTGAAGTCATTCTTTTAAATAGATGTCCCATGAAGGAGGGAAAAAATCTGAAAGAGGGAATTTCAAAGCAACCCAAGCAGTGTTTTCAAAGTTCTCGAGTCTTAAGAATAATGACTGACTAGTAGGCAGGAAGCCTGCAGTTGTATTGTGGTATTGTTCCTCCATCTTGTGCATTTGAGAACTTGAGTACAAAAGAGGAGAAAGCTTGGGGAAGGGGAAGAAAAGGTTTTAACATGCAAGAGAAGGGGAGGGGGAGACTATTAGTGTAAATACTCTTTGCTCTTCTGTTTAAGTGAAATCTAAAACCAAATTTTACTTTGAGGGGAAATATTTGTTTATCAAAATCTGAAGGTCTAAAACTGATATAAATGATAGTTGATATTGGTGGAAAGAGCTGTGAGATCATATGCTTAGGTTTAAAACAATTTTAATTAGGGAAAAAACCCTACAGGTGAAAGAAAAACCTTTAAAAATTTCCTGCTTTGTTACCTGAGCAGTGTCATTTGTTAGCTTGTTACTTTGAAAAGAATAGTACCAGCGAAGAGTTGGAGAATAATTTGTCCGAGAGAGCAAATTGGCCTCTACAGGCGCAAAGAGATGGAGTCTGTGATATTCCAGGGTTCCTTGTATTAGAAAATCTTATAAACTTAATACATCATATAAATATGGAGAATGATCTTAATTTTTTTTTTCCAAATATTAAATGGTTTGAGCACTTTGTGCCAGATAATGTGCAGATACAGGTTTCTTTGCTGACTCAAGAGTTTGGGGACAGGAAGACTTTGAGATCTTAACTTCACCCTAGTGATATATGCCACAAGGGCAAAATTTGTGTGTGTGTGTGTGTGTGTTTGTGTGTGTATAGGGAGATGTGTATAAGAGACAGGGCTGTAAGTCAGTGACAGAGGCCTTGACGTCCACGCGGCCACGCCCTCGCGCCGCGGAAGCCAGACCGGGCGGGACCACCCGGCGCCCGGGGCCGCGCAAGGCCCCCTGGGACCGGTAGTGCTGGGCGTGGCCGCAGGACTNTGTGAACTTTTTCTGTATCCTTTAGGGTGCAGTAGGAACTGATGGTACTCCTGGTGCCAAAGGCCCGACGGTGAGTAACTCCCTACGCTGAAGCCACGGGAAGTTCACAGGGACACAGTGAACTTTGGACAGTGACCGTAGCCTTGTGCTGAGATCTCTGCTTATTACTCTTGCATTCCAATAGGGCTCTCCGGGTACTTCTGGTCCTCCTGGCTTAGCAGGACCCCCTGGATCTCCAGGACCTCAGGGTAGCACCGGACCTCCCGGAATTCGAGGCCAACCGGTAATGTCCTTCATAGAATTATCACCCTGTGTAATATACATCTAATATCACAAGAGAAATATCAATATCAATAATAGGTTATGAAATACAGTGAAACATAGGTAATGTAACTTATCTGAATGAGGCAAATTAAGATAGAAATTTTTGTAAAGTGGAAGCCAAATGTTAATGTACAATTTATGTGTTTAAATTCAAAGTGGAAAATTACTGCCATTTGTTCAATTTTAGTGTTCCTTTATTTAAAATAGTAAGGTCATAACTTCATGATCCACCTCATAAAATTTTATAAATAGTTGAATGATAAATATTATGAGAATATTTTGTAAGCCGATATGGGGAAATATGGAAGTTTCTTGGGAATTTAAAAATAACAGTGTGGCTAACGTGTTCAACAGCTATATCTTGAGATTAGTTCTTGAAGAGTGACTCTAACATATTGTGTATATGGAATGAATATCCATATTTTGTAGAAATTTGTATATTTTATATTTGTGTATTCATCTATTGGTAAAATAGTATGGTTAGTTCTTAAGAAATACATACTGAGAAGTTGTGATTATATATCTTTTAGCTTGATATAAAAAAACTAAAACTTTTGCTAGTACTACTTAAAACAAATATTTTGAACCCTGCTATAAGTAATTTGGCTACACTGATAAGTCCTTTTCAAGTATTGATGACAAATTTATAAAAACATAAATGTTGCTGATATTTTACATTTGATTTTATGATGTTCTCAGTTTAGCAATCTGATTCCCACAAAGTACACTTGGTATATAAAGACCAAAATCTTATATATGCCCCCAAACCCTAGAGTACTTTAAACATAAAATACCCTGTTTGAAGTTGTCAAATCTTAATAAATACTACATAGATATAAAATTACTTTGGTTTTGGGTGAACAAAATTTATTTCCTAAAATAGACCCTACATAGATATACCTATTGAAGCTGCCATTGTTAGTTCTAATTTTTATTATCAAATTGGAAGAATCACTGAATTATTCTAATCATCCTACTATACATGATTAAAAATAGACTTTAAGGATAAGTCTCTTGAAGACCACTGTAAAATATACAGATTGCTACCTAACTATACTGGATTTTATAAGATTTCACTCATATTCTATGAGATTTATGTACATTTAAAAAAATTACTGTATTATTGATTCAGTACNTTTAAGGATAAGTCTCTTGAAGATCACTGTAAAATATACAGATTGCTACCTAACTATACTGGATTTTATAAGATTTCACTCATATTCTATGAGATTTATGTACATTTAAAAAAATTACTGTATTATTGATTCAGTACAGACTCTGCTGCAGAAATTGTCAAAGCCCATTCACTGTAACAATTAGAGCAGGTCAGGCTGGATAAATATCCTGGTTCTTATAGCATTCTGTGCTCCTATTTTAGGGTGATCCAGGAGTCCCAGGTTTCAAAGGAGAAGCTGGACCAAAAGGGGAACCAGTAAGGTTTTATTTCTTTTCAGTGATAAGGGGAACATGAATGTGATCCCAATGTGATTCAAGTTTTGATCCCAAAACATGAATGTAAGCCCAAAATGCTCAAGTATTTAAAAGGATGATAAAGAGAATTATACTTTTTGATGGAAACAGTTCACTTAATGTAATTTAAAGATTGTGACTAACTGGATTCTTTTGACTGTAACTCGATTGCTGAAGGGCTGTCTCTGTTACCTGTCCTGTTTTCAATAGGGGCCACATGGTATCCAGGGTCCAATCGGCCCACCTGGTGAAGAAGGCAAACGAGGTCCCCGAGGTGATCCAGGAACAGTTGGTCCTCCGGGCCCAATGGGAGAAAGGGTACAATTTGAATAACAAAATAAATTCTTATAGTTGTGGGGAAATTACTCCAGGAACTTTTGGGAAATTGAGGAAAACTAGGGCAGTTGAGAGAAACGCTAGCAGGTATATTACACAGTTCAGTATGGCTGTCTGTGAATTAAGGGAGCCAACTGTCTAATCATTGTTTAGTCACTCATTCAATACATGGTGCTTGGGACACATCAGTGAACAAGAGTGCT
>SJYV01050410.1:0-10281 GCA_006410875.1 Neotragus pygmaeus
TCTGGTGGGAGAGAGGTTCAAGAGGGAGGGGATATATTATATTTATGGCTGATTCACATTGTTGTATGGCAGAAACAACACGACATAGTAAAACAATTATCCTCCAATTAAAAACAAAATTTTTAAAAAAGAGAGTCAAAAGTCTGAGAATGGGCAAATGGATGGATTGTCTCAGGCAGATGTCAGAATTAGCAGTGGATGGAGTGGCATTAGTTAGGAGGAAGGGCTTCAGAAAAGGAGGGAGCAGCTCCATTAACCAGAGAGAACCCATGAGGTGGATGGCGTCAAGGCACCTGCTTGCTGGCCAAAGAAGAGGGGTCTTGGAGAGAGAACAACTCTTGCTTTACTGAATTTCCAGAGGTTGAGAGGAAATCTCTGGGAGATGGGATTGGATGCAATTGCCAGGAGGAGGAGGTTATAACTCCACATGAAATTCCAGAGCCAGTGAAGTTTTGATTGGGATGGGAGGTGATGAATGGGCATGGTATATCAGTGGAAAATCTTGAGTTTTATCTGGTTACATTTGTATGGTGGATTCATGTAGATGTATGGCAAAGCCAATAGAGTATTGTAAAGTAAAATAAAGTTAAAAAAAAAGAAGAAGAAGAAGAGGGCTTCACCAGAGCACAGGAATAGAGAGTGGGATAATTGAATGTCTTTTTAGGTGTATTAATAGAGGTGGAGAGTCCAGCCTGAGGGAGGTGATGTTAATGTTATCACCATGCCTTGTGCTCAGTTTTAGCTGGTTTGCCCTAAGAAGGATGGGGATAGATTGAAGGAGGACCTTCATGAAGGGTGAAGAGCTGGGCACCATTTAGCTTTCGGAAGAGAAGATTTTGGAGAAGTGGTGAGAGCTGCCTTTAAATCTCTGTGGGGGCAGAGAGGGCACCGGAAAGAGAGCCCCACCCGACCCTTTCTACTTCTACTGCAGATAGAGTCGTTTCCGAAGAGTGCTTTGGATTTCAGGGTTCATTTTCTTTGGTTCCCCTTCTTGAACCATCTCTGCTTCTGCCATCCGCCGGGTCACCTGCAGCAACAGGAATGGTCAGCTTGGGGCTGGGCTTTTGGGGGAGTCAGGTAACGGGTTTATTGGGAGAAAGTCAGGGCAGGTGAGTCTCCATGTGCTAAAGTGGGAGACCTTTACTGTCTCATCCTACACTGTAATCGGGTTTCCTGGTGGCTCAGAAGGTAAAGAATCTGCCTTCAGTGCAGGAGAGCTAGGTTCCATCCTAGCTAGGATGAAGAAATGCCCACCCACTCCAGTATTCTTGCCTGGAGAATTCCACAGACAGAGAAGCCTGGGGGGCAGCTACAGACCCCCGGTCTGTAAGGAGTTCTGAGGTTGCAAGGAGTTGGATACGACTACGCAACTAACTCTTTCACACCATAATTTCTGTGGAATCACTGGCTGCACATTCTCATTATATGTTTTTTCTAATCTGCCAAAATAACATATATCCATCAGAATGTCCAAAAATGAGTTAAACCTAAGGGGCTTGCTTACAGAAATGTACCCATATTTCATCTAGATTATCTCACATACTGTAAGTTTTGGAATTCCCTGCTTTAGGGAAAGTCACTTCCGGGAGATGGGTGTTCTAGTTTCTGTGTTGGGACCCGGGTTGGCCTTGGGGCTGCAGGCAAGGGAGGGGGAACATACAGGAAGGTTTGGAAGAGGCTGAGCCTGCTGTGCTTCCAGGCGGTAAAGAACGTGCCTGCCAATGCTGGAGGCGCAAAGGATGTGGGCTTGATCCTGGGTCAGGAAGATCCCCTGGAGGAGGAAATGGCAACCCATTCCAGTATTCTTTCCCAGGAAATCCCATGGATAGAGGAGCCTGGCAGGCTATTGTCTATGGGGTCACAAAGAGTCGGACATGACCGAGTGACTGGGCACTCACATACAGCCCATTCTGCATGGTCCCTGATCATGGGTGCAGGCTGGGTGGGGGTTCCAAGGTACCTTCTCCCAACTCACCTCTGTCAGAAGCTCCAGGATGGGTCCTCTCTTATTGATGAACACATCAACCAGAGTCTGGATGAAGTAGGAGCCATCCCGATCATGTCTGTAGGCAATGTACCCTGGGAATTCCAGAGAAGTGGGCTCAGGGGAGCTCAGTGGGGGTGGGTGACTGTGTGTGTGTGTGTGTGTGTGTGTGTGTGTGTGTATGCGTGCCTGTACATGCATGCATGCATGCACATGCACCTGCACGCACATATGCTACAAAATGCCTTGGACAATGGTGAGTCCTGGAGGGGAGTCTCAAGGGTCAGGAGTGGCAGGCAAGGTGGAGAAGCAGGCCACACTGGGTCAGCTGGATGCTCATACCCTCTATGGTGGAGAAGACGTGGAGGGTGTCTGTGTATGTTGGGATGGTTTCAGGACTGTCTTCTGTGATCATCATGAGATGCCCTCCAGTGACTGGTTCACCAGGGTCCCTTTGTTCTGAAACATCCAGAAGGAAAAGGCAAACTCAGAAAGAAGGAGAAGAAGAAAGGTCATAAGACAGATGGGAGACCCAAGGCTTGGCAGGGGTTTTTGGATCTGGGAGGGAGGGGCTCTGTGTCCTTGGCTCTTGGTCCCACCTCCTCGACAAGCCTGCACGATGTACACCTTAGGCTTGGCTCTCAGGCCCCGGCAGTTCTTGTTGTTCAGCACCTGGAAGAGGTCCTCCAGCTCGACCATCTTCTCATCCTTCCCTTTGAGGCGCCCTTCTAATCCGTGTGCCATGAGAACCACGAAGGCACAGCTGACAAAGTCTTCTCGGGCGTCGATGGCCTGTTGGAATTTTTCCAACTCTTCCTGGAATTGCTGGAGTAAGAGGAATGGCCGGACTCAGAGGTGATCCCGGAATCCACCTTCTCCTTCAGCCCCCACCCCTTCCCTGCTGGGCTGGAGCTGGCAACACAATACCTGGGCAGTAGGGTCTCTCTTCATGGTGCTCTCAAACCCCAGCTGCTCGAACATGCGCTCCAGGGCATCCAGATCTGCCTCGGAACCTTCTCGAGCTTTGGTGACACACAGTGTCAGGGCCAAGCGGGCACCCGACATGTCGTATGTCTCCTGGGCCAAGAGACAACAGAAATTATCAAAGGGGTATGGAAGGGGAGGAGAAAGCAGATGTGGTCCAAAGATGCCTGGGGGTAGGGTTGCTGAGTAAAATATAGGATGCCAAGGTATACTCAAGATTCAAATGGAAAAAAAAAAACAACCCAAGTTTTAAAGAATAAAGGGCTTCCCAAGTTTTAAAGAATAAAGCCCTTTAAAGAATAAAGGGCTCAGATGGTGAATCTGTCTGCAGTGTGGGAGACCCAGGTTTGATCTCAGGGTTGGGAAGATCCCCGGGAGAAGGGAATGGCGACCCACTCCAGTATTCTTGCTTGGAGAATCCCATGGACAGAGGAGCCTGGTAGGCTACAGTCCACGGGGTCGCAAAGAGTTGGACACAACTGAGCGACTAACACTTTGAAGAATAAGTATGTCCTCAATATTGCATGGAGTATATTTACACTGAAAGGTTATTTGTTGTTGATGTGAAATTAAAATTTGACTGGGCATCCTTTTTTTTATTTGCCAAATCTGGCAATTCAACCTGGAGTCCAGTGTGAACTTGAGTAAGTCACTGCTCCTATTTGTTTTTTTTTTTAATTAAAAAAATATAAATTTATTTATTTTAATTGGAGGTTAATTGCTTTACAATATTGTATTGATTTTTCCATACATCATCATGAATCCACCACAGGTATACACGTGTTCCCCATCCTGAACGCCCCCTCCCTCCTCCCTCCCCATACCATCCCTCTGAGTCATCTCAGTGCACCAGCCCCAAGCATCCAGTTTTATGCATTGAACCTGGACTGGCTATTCGTTTCATATATGGTACTGCTGGGCATACACACTGAGGAAACCAGAATTGAAAGAGACACGTGTACCCCAGTGTTCATCACAGCACTGTTTATAGTAGCCAGGACATGGAAGCAACCTAGATGTTCATCAACAGTTGAATGGATAAGAAAGCTGTGGTACATATACACAATGGAGTATTACTCAGCCATTATAAAGAATACATTTGAATCAGTTCTAATGAGGTGGATGAAACTGGAGCCTATTATACAGAGTGAAGTAAGCCAGAAAGAAAAATACCAATACAGTATACTAACGCATATATATGGAATTTAGAAAGATGGTAACAATAATCCTGTATGCGAGGCAGCAAAAGAGACACAGATGTATAGAACAGTCTTTTGGACTCTGTGGGAGAGGGCGAGGGTGGGATGATTTGGGAGAATGGTATTGGAACACTGCTCCTATTTGAATCTCAGGTTCCAAATATAGGGGCTTCCCTGGCGGTTCAGATGGTAAAGAATCCGCCTGCAATATGGGAAACTTGAGTTCAATCCCTGGGTTGGGAAGATCCCCTGGAGAAGGGAATGGCAACCCACTCCAGTATTCTTGCCTGGAGAATTCAATGGACAGAGGAACCTGGGAAGCTACAGCCCATGGGGTTGAAAAGAGTCAGGCATGACTGAGTGATTGACACATTTCCAAACAGAGACAATGTTTATGTGTGCAGGGGGTGAATTTTGAGGGTCTCTTCCAGTTGCCACATTTGATAGTTTTGTCTTTTTCTCCATCATTCCCAAGAGTATTCTGAGCATTACCTTCTCACTTGCAGAGGTCTCAGACTTTATGAAGCTAATTCTGAGATTCTATCTTGTCCTATCAGAGGAAGAATATTGGGGCCCAAATTTCTTTTTTTAGAAGAAAGGCAGCGTGAGACTTCCCTGCTGGTTCAGTGGTTAAGAATCTGCCTTCCAGTGCAGGAGACACGGGTTCGATTCCTGGTCCAGGAACTAAGATTCCACATGCCATGGGTCAATAAACCTGTGTGCCACATCTGGAGAGAAGCCCTCCAGCTGCAATGAGGATCCTTTGTGCCTCCATTAAGACCCAGTTCATCCAAAAATATGTAAATAGTTAAAAAAAAGAGAAGCAGGATACTGAGTACCATAATTATAAGAATTTTATCATCGAGACAAAGGTAGCCAGGGTGCTCCCTTCTTTTCCCAGTTGCCACAACTTCAGTTCCATTGCTGAATCTTTTTCTCCAACTGAATGATCACAAAGCACCTGAATTCTGAATCCACGTCATGATTTTTCGCCCCCTCCAGTGTCTCAAACATTAAGTTCCTCTCTTCCCCTCTCCCAGATGCTCCCACCTCTCTCCCCCAGCCTGCACCCAGCCTACCTCTTCCAAAGGCTGAGGACTGCTCATCTCTTTTGATCCTGAGTCCAAATCTCACCACCCTTGTCTGATCCTAAGGGAAAAGGGACAAGAGAAGATAGGTTCAAGGTCTCCAAAGGAAGACAGAGGAGCTCAGGGGGCAGGCTAGGTTGTCTATTTGTGTTTCTGAGACTGAACAGGATCCCAGTGGTGGGGACTTGGTTCATGTTCAGACTTGGGGCAAGAGATGACAGTCCATGAAGTGTGTCCTGTCTAGTGCGATATTCTGGTGATTCTCATTCAC
The DNA here is from genome assembly GCA_006410875.1 of Neotragus pygmaeus. Classification (NCBI taxonomy): domain Eukaryota; kingdom Metazoa; phylum Chordata; class Mammalia; order Artiodactyla; family Bovidae; genus Neotragus; species Neotragus pygmaeus. The sequence goes on from SJYV01050410.1 coordinate 5,527, forward strand.
TGCTTCTCAGGTGGCTCAGCGGTAAAGAACCTGCCCGCCACTGCAGCACATGTAAGAGACACAGGTTTGATCCCTGAGTAGGGAATATCCCCTGGAGAAGGAAATGCCAACCCACTCCAGTATTCTTGCCTGGGAAATCCCATGGACAGAGGAGCCTGGTGGGCTACAGTCCATGGGCTTGCAGAGTTGGAATAACTGAGCAACTGAACAATAACGACAATGTTCATTACAGCATTGTTTACAAATGCCAAGACATGGAAACAACCTACATGCTCATGGTAGATGAATGGATGAAGAAGATACTTATATAAACGGTGGAATATTATTCAGCCATAAAAAGAATGAAATCTTGTCATTTGCGACAACGTGGATGGGCCTAGAGGGCATTATGCTAGGTGAATAAAATCAGACAGAGGAAGACAAATGCTGTACGATTTCACTTATATGTGGAATCAAAAAGGAAAAAAAAAAACCCCAAGGCAAATGAAGAAACATAATAAAACATAAGCAGAGCTATAGATACAGAAAACAAACAGGTGTGTTTCCAGAGGGGAGGAGGATGGGGGTGATGAGAGGAATAGGTAAAGAAGATTAAGAGGTACAAACTCCTAGCTACCAAGTAAATGAATCATGAGTAAGAAATGTACAGTGTGGGGAATATAGTCAGTAACTATTGATAGCATTGTATGGTGACACATTGTAATTAGACATTGTGGCAATCAGTTTGGGATGTAGAGAAATATCAAACCACTGTGCTGTGTAACAGGAACTAACAGTGTGTTAGGTCAATTATACTCAGAAACAAATTATAAAAAAGAGATTAGATTTGTGGCTATCAGAGGTGGAGGGGAGAGGGGAATTGGATGAGGGAAGTCAAAACGTACAACTTTGCTAGTTATGACATAAATAAGTATTAGGGATGTAGTGTACAAGATGGTAATATAATCAACATTGCTGTATGCTATACATGAAAGTTAAGACAATAAATCCGAGTTCTCATCACAAGAAAAATATTTTCCTATTTCTTTAATTCTGTATCTATATGAAATGACAGATGTTCACTAAACTTATCATGATAATCATTTCATGGTGTATATAAACCAAATCATTATGCTGTACACTGTAAACTTATTCAGTGTTGTATGTCAATTGTATCTCAATAAAACTAGAAGAAAAAATAAAGTGAGAATGTCATCAAAGTGGGGAATACAATTTTGAAACTGTCCCAGAAGGTCTTCCGGAGAAGGCAATGGCATCCCATTCCAGTACTCTTGCCTGGAAACTCCCATGGATGGAGGAGCCTGGTAGGCTGCAGTCCATGGGGTCGCTGATTCAGACATGACTGAGCGACTTCACTTTCACTTTTCACTTTCATGCATTGGAGAAGGAAATGGCAACCCACTCTAGTGTTCTTGCCTGGAGAATCCCAGGGACGACGGAGCCCAGTGGGCTGCCGTCTGTGGGGTCGCACAGAGTCGGACATGGCTGAAGCTACTTAGCAGCAGCAGCAGCAGCAGAAGGTCTTCAAATCTGAATAGATCAATTCACCTTCCTCCCTCTGCGTTGAGCCTGAACATCTGCCCAAGTTCTTCATTCTCATCTCTGATTCTTTTTCTGGATAGAATGACTTTTTCTATAGTCTTGACATTTCCCCATTTCTTTACATTTTGTTACATTTTGTCCTCAATCTTGAGTGCTTTTTACTAGTTAAGAGACCCTGCTCTGCTAATCTTGGGAGCATCAGGTCTGCTATGACTTCCCCCACCATTTATCCATCCACTCACACATCTGCCCATCCCATCCATCCAACCAGCCATTCATCCATCTGGTCATTCATTTACCCATCTCTCCATGGATCCATCCATTCATTCGTTCATCAGTCCATCCAACACCTGCCCATTCATTCATTCACCCACTCATCTATCCATCCATCTACTTCTCCACCCAATCACCCATATATCTATCTATCCAGCAAATATTTTCTGGGTGTCTATTATGTGCTGGGCACGGGGAATACACTGTATAAGACAGACATGATCCCTGCCCTAAGGTAGCTCTAGTCTATGATAGAGCTCTATAATTTAATGCTCTATAAATGAGCTCTATAAATGAGCATTAAATCTTACCCATCTGTTAGAAACACACACACACACACACACACACACACACACACACACACACACACACGCTGGAGCCAGTGCTGTGAGGAAAGAGGAATTCAATACTTTGAGAGAGAAAGCGGAAGGAAGCTTAACCTAGAATTAAGTCCTGCCTTGGCCCCTTCCCAGCTGTGTGCCTTGAGCATCTCACTCTCCTCTCCGAGACAGTTTTCCTGTCTGGAAAGGACCTAGAAACGATAGATGCTTTATAGCAATGGCACTGCAAAGTGGGTTTTAGGATCCCTGTTGACCCACTGGAAATTGCCTCTCCCTCTTCTGGGCTCCCACAGCTCTTCCAGTCTACACTTAAGTTCCAGCTTTTGATTCTTATTCTAGAGACTGAATGAGCAGCCCCATCTTTAGAACTGATTGCCTGACTTCTTTGTCCCTGTCTCCATCAGGGTCAGCAGTGTGGGAGTGGGCACAGAGCTGGTGTCAGGGAGAATTTGTTGAGTAAACAAATGAACAAAAGAAAGAAAGAATGATGGATGTGTAACTGGATGGACATTTCTTCAGTTCTGCCCAAACTGGACTGAGCAACCACTCGTGCAGGGAGAGGGAAGAGAGAGGAGGAAGTAGGGGACTAAGAGGGAGAGGGGAGAGAGACAGAGAGAGGTAGACAGACAAACACACATACACACACACAGAGACAGAGACAGACAAACACAATACACACAGAGAGACAGACAGACAGACACACTCACAGACAGAGACAGACACACACACACAGACAGAGACAGACACACACACACANTGTAAGATAATTTTTGTGTTAAGTGGTTTTTTTTTTTTTTTTTTACCTTTTTAAAAGGGAAGATCTGAGTGATTCACTCACAGGGAGCTTGACAGTGTTCACCAGAAACAGCAAAGAGCAAAGGAGGAGCTACAGAAGAGCTGGGCAGGGCTGGCCTAGTGATGCCACTGGCTGGTCTTCTGGTGCTGCTGGTCTGAGGGTCACGCTGGGGACAAGCACTTTTAACCTCCAGCTACAGTATGTGGATCCAATCCATTCACGAGAGCACTACTCAGGGAGGTGTGTCTAAAATGAACTGTCAGAGCGAGTGAGCAAGTGGCCCAAGGCAGGCACCAGGAGAGGTGGAGGGCCAAGGAAGTCAGATGCCAGAGAACAAGGAATGCATCCAATACAGCAGAGGAACGAGAAACTCCTGGAGCAGTTTCAGAGACTTTAGCAATTGCCAAAAGTGGAGAAATATTACATTCTACCAATAGATTGTTGCTTGGTCAGGCTGAATGCTTTGGAATATTCTAGAATAGAACACACAGGAAGAATAAGGAAGTTTAAATGAGGTTTTGGGGTCAATGTCACAAAGCGTTGTGTAGAATGGAGCAGAGGCAGGTGGCTCTGACAAACCAAATACAAATTAGACTCAATTATTTCAGAGAGCCGATTGAGTCAATAACTTTGATTAGTTTGAGATGCAGCATTTGTGTAGCTTTAAAGCTCTTGAACTTGGCTTGACAGCTGGTATACATTAAAATGAGGCCATTGGATAATTTGTCTTTAAAGTATTTTTTTTTTTTCTTAAAAAATCTTTTAACTTTTCTTTGTCATCATCTTTGGTATTTTGTGACTTAAAGTTTTAAAAAGGAACTGACTTCTATTGCGTAAAGTGCATATCTATGTAAAATATTCTGTAAGAAGAGGTGCTGTTTTTGTTTTCTTAGCTTACATTCCCAAAGCTTTTCATGCCCCAAAGGGAGTGCCTGCTACATTGTTCAGAGGACACCCATGATCATTTGATAAATGCATAAAGAAGGCAAGCAACATCTTTAGGGCATGCCAAAACCTCCCAACTGTCTGATATGTGTCAGACACTTACTTTTCGAAATTTAGAACTTGTGTATTTACATAATAAATAACATGATTTGTTTCTCACCTGCTTAAAGAATGGTGAAACTGTCTACTCCCTCAAGTCAAACAAATTCAATCTTCAGAACCAGATCTACAGGAGTATCTTTTGATCATCTTAACAAAAGATAAATGTCATCAGAGAGATCAAATGTCATCAAATGTATCTATTTGGTTGTGTTAGGGTGGCGTTTACAGAAAATCCCTCAAACAGAGCCCACTTGTATAATCTGAGTCAAGAAATTGGACTTACTCTGCAAATATCGAAGGTCTACTACATAGACCATTGCACTTACTATGTCCAATGAAAGCTCTAGAAGAATACTTCTAGGTTTCACATTTCTAAATATTTAGAATATTTTAGTTAATTAAATCCACTTAGAATCAAAACCTTAAGAAAAAGGAAGTCCCCAAAGGAGACAATACAAGCAGATTGAAGTGTTGATTTAATGGTAGATTCATAAAAAATTTTTTAAAAGAGAGATAAATTCAAAATTTGCGACATATTCTATTCTGTTCTATGAATGTCCAGAATGCCCAAAGAGGATTAGCAAACTGTAACTGGAATACATGAAAATTTCAATTATGGATTTTTTCAAAGAGCTTATATTTTAAACATGGAGAAGCTGTAAACAGTCAGCAAGAACAAGACCAGGAGCTGACAGTGGCTCAGATCATGAACTCCTTATTGCCAAATTCAGATTAAATTGAAGAAAGTAGGGAAAA
>SJYV01050411.1:0-10628 GCA_006410875.1 Neotragus pygmaeus
GTGCTTTTCTACTTCCTGGCTGTCACAAGTTGGTTTTCACACTACTTGTGGTCTAGGAAAGCTCTCATGTGCCCCTTTGGGTCAGGCCACAGTCCCAACTCATCTTTGTAGCCACTCTGTTCCCTTCCTCACCCTGCATTCAAACTGTACAGAACTATCTAGGATACCCTTGGAAAAGTGGACTGCTTTGTGGTTCCATGCCTGTATTCTGGCTGTTCTCTTGGCTGAGAATACCTTATACCCCTGTCTACATGTGGATATCTACTGGACTGTTGAGGAACATCTTCACTCTCTCACTGTTTCAGGCACTTGGAAACAGTGAACAAAACAGATTTCTGCCCTGCGGATCTCACGTTCTAGTGTGTGAATGTAGGGGGTGGAGACAGAAAAGAAACAGACAAGAAGATACAAAACATGTCAAATAGTGGTAAGTGCTTTGGAGAAAAATAAAGCTGGTCAGGAGGATGGGGGTGCAGAAGGCTCAGTCAGCCCTACCGTAGCCAATCTTTGCATGCCCATTATTAAGCAGCCTTTTCTCATTTGAGCATTTTTTGATGTTATTATGTGTTCATTACAACCACAATCCTTCCAACAACTTCATCAGTACTGTTATTATCTTTATCATATTGGTAAACAAACTGTGTCTTAGAGATGTAAATCATATGGTTAGGAGGGGCAGAGCTAGGATTCAAACCTTGACCTGTCTGACCACAAAACCTGTACTCATAACCTCTAAGCCATTGTGCCCCCAGTAAGCCTTGCAACAACTCTCTGAGATTGGAATTCGTATACCTGTTTTATAGTTGAGGAAGCTGAGGTTCAGAGAGGGGAATGGATTCACCCATGGTTGTACAGCTAATAAATAGTTTTGAACCCAGATCTGTCTAAGACTCAAAACTAGGCCCTTCTACCAACGCTGACGCCTAGGGACCTATGGACTTGCCTGCTTCTTCATTTATGCGGCCCATACAAGGTACCAGTTGAGGCCGTTGGCCCTTTCCCCTTCTCTCACCACTTGTAGCTCATATGGAACCTCGAGATGTATATGGATATCCCAGCCCACATCCAAGCCCTGACTGTTTTCCTTTCCCATTGGCCACCCTAGCAGATGGACCTGGATAATAAGACCACACAGTTCCTGAAAGTCAGCTCAAGAAATATAGACAGGGAATTCTGGATTCTGAGTACCTGAGTGAAGTCTAGAAGGGAAAAGGCCAGAGATCCTAATTGGCATATTCCTTTGCCCCACAGACCGTTTACCTCACAGGAAGGGGCCTCTAAAGTGTGATACCCAGAGTAGGAGCATCTGTTTCCCAGTACAGCTTATGATATTGCAATTTGCAATAAGCTGAACTCCATGATCCTCCTTTGGCTTCCTGAACTAGGTCCTGCTTTGCAGTGGGGGCAGGGACTGGGCCTTCTGTGTCTCTGGTCAGTGAAGGCCAAAGCCTTCCTGGGTCCTCNCTTATGATATTGCAATTTGCAATAAGCTGAACTCCATGATCCTCCTTTGGCTTCCTGAACTAGGTCCTGCTTTGCAGTGGGGGCAGGGACTGGGCCTTCTGTGTCTCTGGTCAGTGAAGGCCAAAGCCTTCCTGGGTCCTCTTCACAATATTTTATTCATGAGTATCTCAAGATTCTTACCTTCATTTTTTAGGAAATAAAAACAAATTATACATTTAATACATTCTTCCATTTGAAAATTTAGAAAAGTAGAGGAGAAAAACATTATCCATAATTACAACACACAGAGGCAGCTACTCTGGACATTTGATGTATTTCCTTTATTCTCTGAATTCTTTTCATATGGTTGAAATAATACAGCAGGTGTAATTTTTTCTTGCTTTGTTCATTTGAACATTTTCCCATGTAATTGCATATTCTTTAGAAGCATCATTTTTAATGGCAACTGATATACCATAATGTACTTAACCATCCTCTCAATGTAGGGCATAGACACTGGGCTTGTTATTTTTCACTGGTTTAAATCATACTGCAGTAGGCATCTTTGCACATAACAGCTTTTAGGGAACTTAGAGCTTTTAGGGAACTGGTCTTGTATAGGAACAATTGTGTTCAGCTTATTTCCCTTTCTAGATGGTCCCTCTGGCTAGGTCTGATTCATACTTATAGTCATTCATTTATTCATTCATTCCATCCCCACATATTTACTGTGTACCCCTGTGGATCAGACCCTGGGAACTGGGGCACAGGCATGACTAAGACATGGCCCAGACTGCCAGGAGATCCCAGTATGCAGGGAGGGCCAGGCTTGGAAATGGATACTTTCAAAACAGTTCGATCAGGGCTGTGATAGAGGAAAGAAAAGGATCCTGTGGGAGAACAGAGGAGGGGTTCCTCATCCAGGAGGGGATATTAAGATGAGCTTCCTGGAGAAGGTCTTGCCTAAATGNACTCTGATGCTGGGAAAGATTGAAGGCAGGTGGAGAAGGGGATGAAAGAGGATGAGATAGTTGGATGGTATCACTGACTCCACGGACATGAGTGTGAGCAAATTCTGGGAGATAGTGAAGGACAGGAAAGCCTGGTATGCTGTGGTCCATGGGGCCACACAGCGTTGGACACAACTTAGCGACTGAACAGCAACAACAATTTATTGAGCACCTGAACATTCCTGGTGGCACAGTGGTAAAGAATCCACCTGCCAATGCAGGAGCCATAAGAGCTGTGAGTTTGATTCCTGAGTTGGGAAGATCCCTTGGAGAGGGAAATGACAACCCATTTCAGTATTCTAGCCTGGGAAATCCCATGGACAGAAGAGCCTGGAGAGCTACAGTCCATGGGGTCGTAAAGAGTCAGACATGACTGACTGAGCACACTTGCATGCAAGCACTGAGCACCTGTCCATTAGTCATCAAAATAATTCTTCAAATAAAATACCTTGAATTTTCACTCCTCCCCCAGAAGATACTGTTCCCACTTCATGAAGGAGAGAACCAAAGTCTAGCAGGACTTGGTTGCCTGTCTCGCAAGTGAAGTTGGGGTGCAAATCCACATCTCCTTCTAGAGAATGTGCTGGCTTCCTGGGCAGTCAGATTTCCCAACTGGATGCTGTTCCGAGCAGCATGCTTTGTACAGGTTCTGTGTGTCCATTCTCCACTTCTGCCTGCTTCTGATCTAACATCTCACACCTGGAACTTTCTTCAGAGAGTTTCAGACTCCCAAGGGTTTGCTCTGCTGAAGCCCAGAGAGCCAACAGTGCTCAGGGTTTATTACATCCCCATAAACTGGCCCAAAGGCAGTGATTCTGTGCACTGGAGTACAAAAGTTCACCTTCCCTGCTTTGACGGAGACAAACTCCGAGGAGTAATGAACATATCTGAGCTCCCCTGGGGATCGGGTGTAAGCAGAAGCATCGTCTGAAATCAGGTCCTTGCTCAGCATCTTCCACGTTCCTGGCCCGATTCCCCCACTCCCTCACTGGCTTCTTCCAGAAGGGTTTCCCTAGTAAATCACTTGTTCATGAACTGTTGTGTCAAGGGCTATTTCTTGTGATCCCAACCAAGGACAACTTGTTTTTCCTATTTAGATGCAGAGTTTTTTGCTAATAATTTCTTACCTAGGAAACATTTATGAGACTATGATGTGTTTTCACAGAGTTAAATTCATAAAGTTAAGTTCTTTTGTTAGAGAAAAAGATAGTAAAACTATTTTTTATTTTTTTAAAAAATTTATTTATTTATTTAGCTGCTCTGAGTCTTAGTTGCTGCATGTGGGATCTAATTTCCTGACGAGGGATAGAATCCAAGCCCCCTGCATTGGGAGTGGACAGTCTTGGCAACTGGACTCCCAAGGAAGTTCCCATATATATTTCTGTATGCAGTTCCTGCAGTGACTGGAAATAGACATGTCAAAGATAAAATATATTACCTGCTGTGAAGATCATGTGCGTGCCTGTGTGCTGAGTCACTTCAGTCATGCCAGACTCTATTTGACCCCACGGACTGTAGCCTGCCAGACTCCCCTGTCCCTGGGATTCTCCAGGCAAGAATACTGGAGTGGATTGCCATGCCCTCCTCCAGGGGTTCTTCCCTACCACGAGATCAAACCCATGTCTCTGATGTCTCCTGCACTGGCAAGGGTGTTCTTAACCACTTGTGCCATCTGCGAAGTCCTATGAAGATTGTTTTGACCATAATGAGAGGCTAAAAATATGTGCTTTTTGTTGCCACAGCATGCACACACGTGATCTAGCAGTACAGCCGAATCAGAATGGGCTTCTGGACGATCATCCAAATACCATCTGCTGAACCAGCATAGCTTTAGCCCCTAAAGTTGGGGTGAGGGTTGGGAAGAGGGCCTGTTAGTGTGGGTTGAAAAGAAAAGACAGAATGGTTTGAGTAGACTCAAAACTCCATCCTTGGGACTTCCCTAGTGGTCCAGTAGCTATNTGAACCAGCACAGCTTTAGCCCCTAAAGTTGGGGTGAGGGTTGGGAAGAGGGCCTGTTAGTGTGGGTTGAAAAGAAAAGACAGAATGGTTTGAGTAGACTCAAAACTCCATCCTTGGGACTTCCCTAGTGGTCCAGTAGCTATGACGCTATACTTCCAATGCTGAGGGCGCAGGTTCAATCCCTGGTCAGGGAACTAAATCCCACATGCTACAGCTAAGAGTTTGCATGCCTCAACTAAAGAATCTGCGTGCCACAACTAATGCCCAGTGCAGCCAAATATATGAATAAATATGTAAAACAAAACCAAAAACCTCATCCTCGAGACCTCCAAGCACAGCAAGCACAATGCTTTCCAGTAAGCTCCTTGTTGGAAAGCAGCAATTGCATTTATGGAGAATAGAGCTCAGCTGAGTCCCATTTCCAATGAGAAAGGGCTTTCTATTGGTAAAAGAGTCTCCTGCTGTGGTGTGGTGCAGGAGCAAACTGGTGATTAATAAAAATGTGATTCCGCATCTCAATTGTGTGAATCCATAGACTGGCTCCTTCACACCTGTGAGGCTCTGTTTCTTATTCTGTACAATGAGACAATAATAATAAAGACCTCATATTGCTGTTGTGGGAATTGTATAGGTCCATAAGCCCCCAGAACGTGATGAGAGTTTAGTATGTGATTCTTACATTAGCAGAGCTGCAAACGTTCTTCTTTGAATGTCTTTATTAAAGACACTGTGGTTGGAGAGACTGCAATGTATGCCATGTATGCTGGGGGCAGGAACCATTGGCATCCTTTTAGAAAGAAATGTGGCAAATCAAGCACCCCCCAGACAAACTCCACCTGGGCTTCCGCAGCAGCAGTTTGTTCTTATCTATGTTACAGTGTTTGACGGTGATATATTCTGATTTTTCTGTTAATGTGTCTCTTCATTATCAGGAAGAAAGGTTTTGGAGGGACAGACATCGTTTGCATCACTGTGTCCCCAACATTTAGCAGCTGAAGCAGTAGGTGCTCAGTAAATATTTGTTGTTCAATGAAAACAGAGCCTGATCCCAGTAACTGGGCTGTGGGTAGAATTATTCTGACTCAAACCAAAGAAGAAAAGAATTTATACAAAGATGTCCAATGTAAGAAAGGAAGGAAGGAAGAAAAGGAAAAAGAGAAAGAAAGGAAGGAAAAAATGAAGGAAGGAAAGAAAGAAGGAAGGGGAGAGAAGGAAAGAAGGAAAGAAAGAAAAGAAAATATGTGATTCCACAATAGGAAATTTTAAGCAATTTAAAGCATGTCTAAGCCATTCTGATATAATATATATATCCATTAAAACTTAGAAAGTCTCTGTAACAACATGGAAAAGATAATTATGATGAATTATAGGGGTTTTTTCTTTTTTTTATTTTAGGGGCCATGTAGCATGAGGAGAAAGGGATGACAGAGGGCAAGATGGTTGGATGGCATCACCAGCTCACCACCAGTGGACATCAGTTTGAGCAAGCTGCAGGAGAGGGAAGCCTGGTGTGCAGCAGTCCATGGGGTCACAAAGAGTCAGACATGACTGAATGACTGAATGAGCAAATGTAGCTCATGGGATCTTAGTGACCCGACCAGGGATCGAACCCAGGCCACCTGCAGTGGAGGCAAGGAGTTTTAACCACCGGATTGCCAAGTAAGTCCCTAATTATGATGAACCGTTCAGTAAAAAGAAAAACATGCTTTTATCTTAGTGATGACATTAACTCTGTAAAAGTTACATAAATGCATACAGACAAGGACTGGAAGGGAAATATGTAGACATATGAAAACAGGCTGTTTTATGGTCCTGATGACATCACAGGTGAATTTTTAAATTGTTTAGTTTTTCATTAGTCTTGCTATAATATTTGTATGTGTGTGAAGTCAAATAATATTCTTAAATAAAGAGAGTAGCTAATCTTCAACTGCAGAACTCTCAGTTTTCCCAGAACAATGGCTTCTCCAGGTCTCTTTCAGTCTAGGAGTCTGGGATTTACCAGCTCCTAGCTCTGCACTCTGAGACTCCCAGGACAGCTTCAGAAGCAATTGTTCATACATATTGTCTGTGCTGTCAAAACCCTGTGGAAAAAGAGAGTTACAATAAGGCAGAATCAATACAAGTGGTGGAAGGGATGACCCCTACCTCTGAAGTACTCTCTAAACATTTACTGAATATTTGCTAATATGTCCATCACTCCCCTAAGTGCTGGGGATACAAAGGATGAACAGAGAACAGGGTGAAGTTCTTGTCTCAAGGGAGATCAAAGCCCAACAGGAAAGGGAGACAGCAAATAAACAGCTATAGTGTAATACGGTAATTGCTATGGCAGAGCGTGGACTAGGTGTGTGGGAAGTTTCCTTAGGGGAAAGCATAGGAATGGCTTCAGACTAGCTGAAATCAAGGAGGGCTCACGTAAGGATGCGGAGAAGGCAATGGCACCCCACTCCAGTATTCTTGCCTGGAAAATCCCATGGACGGAGGAGCCTGGTAGGCTGCAGTCCATGGGATCGTGAAGATTCGGACATGACTGAGCGACTTCACTTTCACTTTTCACTTTCATGCATTGGAGAAGGAAATGGCAAACCACTCTGGTGTTCTTGCCTGGAGAATCCCAGGGATGGTGGAGCCCTGGGGGCTGCACAGAGTTGGACACGACTGAAGCGACTTAGCAGCAGCAGCAGCATGTAAGGATGTAGAGAAACGTCATGGAACCCAAGAAGGAAGTGTATAGTGGATCCTTAGGATTCAGGAAGCCCATTTTCTAGTTCTGAAATACCTTGGGAACCAGAGCAACTTGCAGTCTTGCCACTTCTTTCTCTTTCTCCATCTCTTCAATTTCTTTGAGGATAATGGGGTCTTTTATCTCCACTTCCCTTGGTGTATCTATTCCTTTCTCCGGACTCACCTCATTACTTGGTTTTCACAAGGCTCACCATGGATGTCGTACCATGTCCAACTCTTTGCGACCTCATGGACTGTAGCCTGCCAACTTCTTCTGGTCCATGAGGATTCTCCAAGCCAGAATACTGGAGTGGGTTTCCATGCCCTCCTCCAGGGGATCTTTCCAACCCAGGGATTAAACCCAGGTCTCCCGCATTGAAGGAGGATTCTTTACCATCTGAGCCACCAGGGAACCCCAAAAATACTGGAGTGGGTAGCCTATTCCTTCTCCAGGGGATCTTCCTGATCCAGGAATTGAACTGGGGTCTCCTGCATTGCCGGTGAATTCTTTACCAGCTAAGCTACCAGGGAAATCCCTACGGCTTCCCTGAAATGGTGCCAAGCTCTAGACTTTGTGTGACCTTCAGATCTAACACAGATAATTATAGTCATTGGATTCCAATGTCAAATTCCTAAGAAAAAGAATGTAGTTAGGTGACTGTTGAATCAGAGCCAAATACAGTTGAGGGCAGGGTCATATAGCCTACTGTCTACTCAGGAAGGGCCATGGCCCCGCCTCGCTAGAAAGGGACGTCTGGAAGCAAACAGACCAGTCCATATCCTTTGTTGGAAAGCGAGAGACCTAAGATTTAGACTAGGGATGCTGTGGTCAAGAAGGTGTTTTTGAATTGAGTTTTGGGGTGACAGTGAGGGGTTAGACTAGAACAAGATGTAGATTTCAAATATAATTAGGAGGAAGAATCAATAAATGTGATTGGATGACAGAAGGAGGGTTGGAAGGTGAATCTCAGTCTGTCTCATCATCGCTTTAGCTCATCCTATTTATTAAGGAAACTTTTCAACTTCACTATCCTTGGGAATACCAGAATTTTTTTCTATAGACAAAACCAGGGAACTTCTACCTACCTCAGCAATAATACATTGTATTAACCACCAACTTCAACTGGAGAAGGAAATGGCAACCCCCTCCAGTATTCTTGCCTGGGAAATCCCATGGACAGAGGAGCCTGGCCGGCTGCAGTCCACGGGGTCGCAAAGAGTTGGATGTGACTGATTGAGCACACGCGCACATCAACTGCAATAAAAGCAGAGTTACAGGAAACAGCCTGATTCCTCAGAGGAACTGGAGAATTCCACCTATTGTCCAAGCTTTTCGCTGTATTCCAAATCCAGATGCATGTGTACACACACGCTAACATATATTTCAAACACTTTCATGAAATGATGCAGAGCATCTTTGTCTGGCTATATTTGTTTTATTTGTTTTGCATAATGTATGAAATACATTCCCCATGCTATTTGTTGGAGAGAATTACAGCCAGCATATGTGGTATGTCATACTCTGTATATATGTAAATACAGCCCATTTATAAACACAGTGATTGTATGCATATGCATGTTTAAAGTTTGAATTTTTTTAAACAGAGGATCCATCCATTTACAAACTATTATTTTGCACATTGGTCCTTTCCATTCCCACTATTGTCAGCCTAATTCAGGACATTCAGCTCATCCTAAGTTATTGCAGCAGCCCTAATGGACCATGCTGCCCATGACCACCAGATTCAGCATCTTAAAGCATCACTTGCATGATAACACTCCTTGTTCACAAACCTTCCATGCTTCCCTGTTATGTACTAAAGTCCAAAGTCTATGTCCTAGCATGAAACACCAATGGAATTTAGTACTTGCCAACTGCCCAAGCTTCTCTGCTTCTCTCCCATGCATCAGCTAAATTGAACTACTTTACTACGAGATTCCTAAATACACATGAATCTTTTCGATCAGGATATAATTCTCCTTCGGCCTGGGAGTGATTACTTTTCTTTCCTCTTCTCCAATGATCAAGTTAATTCTATTTCTTTCACTGCATCTTCGCTAATGAACCCAGTAGGGAGTGATTGTGGGGATTTCCCTGGTGGTCCAGTGGTCAAGAATTCACCTTCCAGGGGCTTCCCTGGTGGTCCAGGGGTTGGGAGTCCGCCTGCCAATGCAGGAGACACCGGTTCCATCCCTGATCGGGGAAGATCCNGAATTGTTTCAATATACTTAGGAAGGTGACAAGTGCCTAACTATAGGTGCCTCAATATCAAATACCAAAACAAATTCACTTTTAAAAATAACAAAGCAAATAGCTAAGTTCTGATAACTAGATGATATCTGACAAAGATCAGAAAATTAGTAGATGGATCTGTTAAAATTTTTATCTCCAAGATGTCACTTATTTTAATGAACTTATGAGGACTATTATCAACTAACATGTTAAATGTAGCAACAAAGTAATGATCCTTGGGGACCAAAGATTAAATATAAGCAAAATTTTACCTGTTTACTCAACAATGTGGATGTGAAAACAGTTCTTAATGAGGGTACTTTGAGTACTAAACAATTCTTAAAATTAGCCTTTCTAAAAAAATTTGGTTGTTGTCAGTTTAAAAATATGTCACTGTCCCCATGCTTAGTATACACCAGGCGGTATTCTAACCATCTTACACTTGTTAATGCATTTAACGCTTACAACCACCTATGAAATATAAGTATTATTATTCCCACTTTAAGATTTGGAAATTGACAGATAAAGAGGCTTCCCCAGTGACTCAGCAGTAAGAATCCGCCTGCAATGCAGGAGCTGCAGAAGACACAGTTTTGATCCCTGGGTTGGGAAGATCCTCTGGAGAAGGGCATGGCAACTCACCCCAGTATTCTTGCCTGGAGAATCCCGTGGACAGAGGAGTCTGGCGGGCTACAGTCTATAAAGTCACAAAGGGTCGAACACGACTGAAGCAACTTAGCACAGCACGTAAAGAAGATCATTTCCTACATGAAATCACACGGTTGAGAAACTGTGGAGCTATTAATAATAGACACTAACTGATATCCATTTTTAAAAAGACATACATATTCATTGCTAGTCTAGCCTCCTGTGTTGTACTACTAGTCTCTTAAGTAAGATTTTCTTCCTGCACATAGGCCTATTACCCTCAGCTCTATGTCTCAATACTCCTTCCAAAACCTCCTCAAAAATTCTCTATGTTTACTGATAAATTTCCACAGGGACCCCTCTCAAGATATTTGCAATACTAAGAAAAAGAAAAAAGTTCTTGGATATAATCAGTTTAATTTTAATACAAACAGATGAGGTAAGGAATAGCATTCATTGTTATCCATGGGGCAGGGACATTTCCAGGGCTTCTGAAATCATTTGAACAACTTACAGTCTTTGACCTAGGAATTCATTTGACTCAGTCATCACTGTGTCACACTCCACAAGAGGGAAATGATATTGTAATTAAAGACAATATCTTTTAT
>SJYV01050413.1:27450-66519 GCA_006410875.1 Neotragus pygmaeus
AGTCTGCCACTGCTTCCACTGTTTCCCCATCTACTTCCTATGAAGTGATGGGACCAGATGCCATGATCTTCATTTTCTGAATGTTGAGCTCTAAGCCAACTTTTTCACTCTCCTCTTTCACTTTCATTAAGAGGTTCTTTAGTTCCTCTTCACTTTCTGCCATAAGGGTGGTGTTATCTGCATATCTGAGGTTATTGATATTTCTCAGTTTTCATAAGTGACAAGATAATTGTCCCCAAAGCATTTGCCTTACCAATTTGAAATGCTTCATTCATCAGCTATTATCTTTTCAGCAGCTATCACTTAAATGTATGTGTTTTTAATATCAATACTACATTTATTAAGTAACCAACCCCCATGTATTTTAATATGAGTTTTGAAAAGCCTCCACTCATGACTTGCCTACTTCTGAATATGAATGTCTGAATGTTCTTGCACAGGTATTAATCTATCTAAATTTTGTCCAATAAAAAAGCATCAAATTTTTATCATCCTCTGATCCTTGTACAAATATTGACTAGATTAATTAAAAGGAACATTGATTTCTTTCTAAAATGGAATCCTACCAATCATAATTTTTGTCTCCTTACATGTACAAATCTTTCTTTTTTCATGTACCTCAATGAAACTTTACAGTTTCCTTCATATAAGTCCTTCAGACTTCATTTAAATTTATTTATTAGAGATTTTACATTTGGATTTTATTTTGGATAAGATCTTTTACTGCCACCTTATTTTCAAACTGTCTATTAACACAACCTATGAAAATTATAGATTATTTTATAAGCAGCTATTGGAGTTTTAATTCATTCTAATAGTTTCAAAAGTATTTACTGAATACATGCCATTAGGTTAATAACTTTTATTAACTGAATAAATGGTATTGATTTTTGAGAGAAGAAAAGTATGACAACAACCATGAATAATATCAATAAAAATAATATATTCCAGTAACAAGACTCTCTCTACCCCATGCCTTGTTATCTTTATTAAAGCCATGGTGTCAACATTTTGCTGAGATAATAAAACACATGATTTTCATATTTTTCAGGAAATATTTCTCTTCAGCTGTCCAGTACAGATTCTCTCTAGTGATCTAAAACCACTTTTGTATTCTCAGACATGACTAAAAAATTTTGAGAGAAACGTTCAAGAAATAGCTAATTTCAAGTAAGACTAGAGAGTTAGAGAAGAGAAATGGACTAGAGGTTGTCTGCTCTACATAAACTTACTCATTGCTCTGAGAAATTCAACATGAGAAATCTGACTTAGATTGGGTAAATGTTCCAAGCTGTGTGCCCTGAGAAGATTTTGAGATGGGGAGTAATATGAACAAAAATTTATTATGGATTGTTCTTGGGGTTAGCACTAGTTAAAAGAGAAAGGAAGGAAGGAGGGATGGCAAAAGAGAAGCTGAAGACAGAGTAGTTACAACGAAGACCTTGATTGATACCGTGGAGAGCTCCTAGGCTAGGATGACTTCTCAGTCTTGTCCCAGTGTTTCCCAGTGTCACAAGAGGGTTTATCTTTTTTTTTTTAATTTTTACTTTATTCTACTTTACAATACTGTATGGTTTTGCCATACATCGACATGAATCCACCACAGGTGTATACGAGCTCCCAATCCTGAATACCCCTCCCACCTCCCACCCCACAACATCTCTCTGGATCATCCCTGTGCACCAGCCCCATGCATCCTGCATCCTGCATCGAACATAGACCGGAGCCTCGTTTCTAACATGATAGTATACATGCTTCAATGCCATTCTCTCAAATCATCCCACCCTCTCCCTCTCCCTCAGAGGCGAAAACTCAGCTATGTTCAATGCTGAAGTTGATTCCTCCAGTTCCATTCTTCTTTCTCAAGATTGCTTTGGCTATTAGAGGCTTTTTGTATTTCCATACAAATCTTGAAATTATTTGTTCTAGTTCTGTGAAAAATACCACTGGTAGCTTGATGGGGATTGCATAGAATCTGTAGATTGCTTTGGGTGGTATACTCATTTTCACTATATTGATTCTTCCAATCCATGAACATGGTATATTTCTCCATCTATTAGTGTCCTCTTTGATTTCTTTCATCAGCATTTTATAGTTTTCGATATATAGGTCTTTAGTTTCTTTAGGTAGGTATATTCCTAAGTATTTTATTCTTTTTGTTGCGATGGTGAATGGAATTGNTCATGATCTTCGTTTTCTGATTGTTGAGCTTTAAGCCAACTTTTTCACTCTCCTCTTTCACTTTCATCAAGAGGCTCTTTAGTTCTTCTTCACTTTCTGCCATAAGGATGGTGCCATTTGCATATCTGAGGATATGGATATTTCTCCCGGCAATCTTGATTCCAGCTTGTGCTTCCTCCAGCCCAGAGTTCCTCACGATGCACTGGGTACATAAGTTAAATAAGCAGGGTGACAATATAAAGCCTTGATGTACTCCTTTTCCTATTTGGAACCAGTCTGTTGTTCCATATCCAGTTAGAACCTGTATGAGAACCTGCATACAGGTTTCTCAAGAGGCAGGTCAGGTGGTCTGGTATTCCCATCTCTTTCAGAATTTTCCACAGTTTCTTGTGATCCACACAGTCAAAGGCTTTGGCATAGTAAGGAATGTCCTTTCTTCCTCCTTGAGAATTCCAGACCCCTATCTCCTCCTTGGGGCTTCTGTGGTGGCTTAGAGGTTAAAGCGTCTGCCTCCAATGCGGGAGACCTAGGTTCGATCCCTGGGTTCGATCCCTGGGTCGGGAAGGTCCCCTGGAGAAGGAAATGGCAACCCACTCCAGTATTCTTGCCTGGAGAATCCCATGAACTGAGGAACCTGGCGGGTTGCAGTCCATGGGATCACAAAGAGTCGGACACGACTGAGTGACTTTACTTACTTACTTACTTATCTCCTCCTTGAGAGCCCCAGACCCTTTTCTCCCCCTTGGAGACCTCGGACTTTTTATCAACCTGCCTAGGAATTGACTCTCTCAGTAATGTCACTTTGTTGCTGCTGTTATCTTTACTTTCTTTTAACAATAGTGTCGTTAAATTCTTGCAAGTGTTGGATATGACTTAGTGACAAAACCACCAACTGAGTATTTGTACTTCTGATTATACTTTTTCCTAGAAAACTGGCGTACATTTTTCAAATATAATATGTTTTTGTTCCAGATGTTCCAGAACCTCAAGCCTTTGTATATTTTCAGGTCTCAAAAATACACGTACAGTGTTTAAAAAGTAATTTTCTCAGCATGAAGTATAACCTATATAATCTATGCTTTCAATATTTTTTGTTGTTGTTGGGAAATGTCCTCAGTAAACACATGTTGTCTAACAGTCTTACAACTCCAGGTAAAAAAATAAATAAGTGAAAATATTGCCAGTTTACCATTAGGGAGCTATATATATATACACATATATATGAACGTATATAGTTTTTTCAAAATGGTGGAGGTATTACCAAGTTACTTGTTGATGGTTGCATTGCTGATGAAATGTGATCAGAGAAATGTGAATTGGTGACTGATAGAAGTGTGAGTGGGAATTCTAGCTATTTTGGCTCTGCACTCAGTTTTGCCTCCAATTGTCTTTAAAATCTTCATAAGTCTTGTTACCCTCCCAGCCCCAGCAGTAAATTATAAATTCACAGCCTTTCCCATGAGGCGGTGAACTATCTTGTTGCTTATTTTGAACTCTCCACTCCTTCCTAGCATTAAATTTGATAAAGCAGTACTTCACTTTGATAGTTTATCTCTTCTTTTTCTTCTAGAAAAAAGGAACAAGACTGCTGGACAGAGAGATTCTATTGTGGTTTTTTAAAGAGCTGTGTGGAATAGGGTGTTGCAGTGTCAGACATGAGGGGTTTATTGATTTCAAGGAGGCCTGTGAGAACATTCTCAGCAAGACAAAGTCTCTATAGGCCCACTGAGTCCCCCTGAAGGATAGCCATCCTCCTTCTTACTTGCTAACAGAATTCCAGTGGCATTTGTGTAGCAGTGTTGATAACCCCAGGCTTTTGTCCTGCTCACCTCCTTGCTCTGTGAGCTTGAGATGCTTGGAACAGAAGTAACTCTCTCTGACAAGTGCCAAATCCATGACTTTATTGAGCTCCTGAGCCAGTTCTGCGGCCACTTACCTTCAGACTAATTGTTATAATTAAGTGTCTTTTATTACTTTAGCCTCTATTAATTGGGCTTTCTGATATTTGCATCTATTTCTGACAAATGCGTCTTTAAATACATTATACGTGGGGAGTCTTAATTCCATCCTTGAAGTCCACATGTGCTTTTGGGCAACCTGAATGCATCCCTTCTCCTTTGATGTAAATTCACTTTCTCATTTGTTTGTGAATTGGTGTAGGCTTTACAAAAAAACTGACAAGCAATTCTGACTTCTCTATTTACCTGGTACTGGGTAGAATGAAATGTACTCTCTTTGGATCGTAGTTTTGTAATCATATTAAGAGTGCATTGAGGACCTTATTTGGCTCAGAATAAACCGGAAAAAAAATTAAATCTCAGTTGAAGATGAATATTCCCCTCAAATCCCTCTACTATTAATTTATATTTTAAGTATAAAAATTGCTGAGATAGAGAACATGCCAGAGTCACAATATCCAGTCATGCTGCTGTATGGGGAGGATGCAGTCAATACTAGTTTGCCTTTGAGGCAGTCAGCCTGGTCATTTCAATCTATATGGACCAAATTTCTCCCTCTAAGAAACCTGATTTATGCAGATGAGCAATTGCGTTTGTCTGGCAACTATCTCCTTCAATTGGCTCAAATCGCCAGTGACCAGGTCAGGTTGTGCTGCACATGATTGGACTTGAGAACAATGGGAACAAGAGTGATCTTTGTATAACCTGAGCTAGACTTAGAGCTGGCGTGTTCCCTGTGCCTATATAACTAATATTAAAAAACGTTCATGGGGTTCAGTGTTATGTCTTAACTTATTAGTGTCACTCTATGCCTCATGTTCTATGACATGTCATGTTGCATGACAGTTATCATGTGGTGACTTAGTCTTCCCTTCTCCAGGCAAGTTGTCATACTTACACTCTCCTTACCTGCATCTAACAAAGTGTATTCAGGTAGAAGTTATAGCATCTTCCTTAAAAACCTCATCACATTTTCCACATCTTGCATAATTGACTGAACCTGAAATTTGAAATAGTATTTGTTTTCAAGATGCTCCAATCAATCAGGTTTAAAAATTGTGCAACTTTGCATGGGTGCTGTTATTTGAAGGCTTGTAAAATTGTTTATCATATCTCTAAGTGATTGCCTACCCTACCAATATAGTCATGAAATGACTCCACAACCAAAGCTTTTAGCAGCTGCTTCTTTATGAAAGAACCAACATCAGAGGTCCAGTGCCAAAATGATTTCAGCTCAGATCCAAAACAGGAAACTATTCTTTTCATCAAATGAGGTGTTAAATCCCTTCCTGTTTCTGTATGAAGAAATCTTGCCAGTGACTGGGAAAACACAGGCTAGGCTGCATGCTCGCCTAATCAACTTTGGGTTGGAGAGATAGGCAGATAGCTATGGTATTATAGAGCTGTAAATTGGGTAAAGCTGATGCCAGCATTTTGTAAAGCATATTGTAGAAAGTTGAAACCTATTGAAGAGACAAAATCCTTTCTTGAAATCTAATTGATATGTATTAAGTATTTAGTGACTTGAATAAGCACATTAACAAAGCCTAAGAACTTTCTGTAGTTAGTAATATGAAGGCCAAAAGCAGACAGCTCAGTGTTGACCCATGAAAGGCAAGAAGCACTTGGTACCCATAGAAGAGCATCCGCATGAGACTAACACTGGCCAAGAGTCATCAGCTATTCTTTGTGAGGAGGAGCAGGAAACCGGCACCAGACTCCATCCTTTGTGCTTCATATTTTGTATATACATCAGAAGTGAGGAGGATTGTTGTCAGAGAAGATGGGTTCACTTTGTAGGAATGAAATTGTCGTAACAGAGGGTATGTTCCATCACCTCATCATCTTCATGGAGTACCAAGTAAAAAGACCCCTGAGGTATGGTTCAGAGGGTTACTTGGGTTGTCTAGTGCTGACTTCGTGGAGAATGGAATACTAAGTTTTAGAAAACTCTTAAGATTTTAAGTCTATTTCTATTAGCCTGACTACATCTCTATCTGTCAGCAACAATGTAATTGCATACAGCAGCATATTCCCTGTCTTGTATCTCCCTCTTAAACCTTATCTGTTGATTAGTGTGCCCAGAGTCGGACACATGTGCAAAGGGTCGGACACGACTGAGCAACTGAACTGAACTGAATGTGCCACTCCTTTTATCATTAATTCTTTCAACCAACACTTTTTGAGGACCTATGAAGGGTCTGGTATTCAGTTATACGTTGTATGTCTAAAGGACTCCATGGTCCAGTGTAGAAGAGAAAAATCTACAAATATGCCATAGGATAACATATGCTGATCAGTGTGTGAGCAGAGTCAGAGAAGCTACTCAAGGTAATAGCATTTTGACTTTGCACTGAGGGACGGGGAGTTCTTAGGGAGAGCAAGGAGGAGAAAGGGCACTGAGGAAGAGGAAACGGTATTGATGATTCAGACTGGGCGCTGGCTGAGCCGTGCCTGCCTGTGGAGGGTGTGTGGTTGGAAAGGTAGATAGAGCAGTCTCATGATATTTGCCTTGTAGGTGACATTATGGGGTTTGGACTTTTATCTTACAGGTTATGTAGAGTCCCTGAAGACATCTGAACGAGGAAGAGGAATATATTTATTTGTGTTTTAGAAAGCTACCTCTGATGGCCGTGTGCAGAATCGGAGCTGTAGCAAGCAGACAAGTTAGGATGGTTTTAGACTCACCCAGACAAGACAGAGGCTTAAAGTAAAACAATGAGAGTAAAACTCTCCTAGCTGCCATTACCCACCATATGATACATCCTGAGCATTGCTCAGTATGAGCAGTAGACATATGGAGCATTGGCAGCAGGAAATACATACTGAGCATTGCTCTCTCCTCCACTGCACCAAGATTGCTTAACATGCCAGAATTGTATTTTATCCATCTTTTTATGATCAGTGACATATTATCCATTTTTAAAAATTAGGCTCAAGTTCAAATTTTACCTATAGAGATATTATAAAACTTAAAACACATAGTTACAAAACTTAGTAAATATGTGGTCTCAACTATGTCGTTTTACTTTCTCATTTGTGAAATGGGGATAATACTTCTGTAGAATGCAGATAGTAATGTAAAACACAGGGGACATAACTGGATTTTATCACATAAGACAATGATTGTTCCCAGAGACTCAATTTGTTTAGGAAAATGCAATATGCATATACACAATTCTAATATGGTTCTAAATCTGGAAACTTCATGAGCAACATGGTGCTTGGAGGAAAGCCACAGGCCTTCACATGTACTTTGCTATTCACCAGAGCATGCTTATAACTCAGCTGGTAAAGAATCCGCCTGCAATGCAGGTGATCCTGATTCGATTCCTGGGTTGGGAAGATCTGCTGAGAAGGGATAGGCTACCCATTCCAGTATTCTTGGGCTTCCCTGGTGGCTCAGCTGGTAAAGAATCTGCTCGCAATGCGGGAGACCTGGATTTGATCCCTGGCTTGGGAAAATCCCCTGGAGAAGGGAAAGGCTACACACCCCCAGTATTCTGGTCTGGAGAATTCCATGGACTACAGTCCATGGGCTCGCAAAGAGTCACACGCGCAAGTCGGACACAACTGAGTGACTTTGACTTTCAAAGCACCCTTGTGCTCAGTGTTTTCTCCGCAGAAAAGGACTTTTCCCTGTCTCCTCCTGCCCAAATGCGGCCTGTCTCTCATTTCCATATGCGAATGTCAGGACCACTTCATCCAGCTAAGGGGATCTGTTCCTCCTTGGAGCCTCTTGGCACTTAGCAGCTCTTTCCTGTGGTGCTTCTCTCTTTCCATCTTATGCTAAAGAGACCTTTAAGCGCCAGTCTTGTCTATCCCACAGCCCTGTGACCTTAAGTAGTTTTCCGAGTCCTTCTGTTTCATCTTCTCTTGGTGCCTAAAGTCATATCATTTCCGCTGTAGACACGGATTAAACAAGTATGAATGGATGCAAGAATAAATCATCTTTTTTTTTTTTTTTTAGTTGAAAGGTGCAAGATGGGGAGACCAGGCAGCTGGCCCTGGAATGGATAAGATTTGGGTAAGGAGAGATAGAGAGAGGCCATTTCAGAACCAGCATGGTAAAGCAGTCTCCATCATGTGGGGCCAAGCATGGAGGAGGGAGCTCGCTAGGTATGTCTATGGAGCGATGCATGATGAGGAGCAAGGATCTTGTAGCTAAAAGGAGGAGGACAGCATGTTATTTTAGTTGGGAAAAGGATCAGATTACAGGATTATGGAATGGAGACTGAAGTGCTGGATTCTGTAGCTGGGATCAAATCTCACACATGTGTACAGGATAAACAAGGGGTGGGAGTGGAGAAAAAAAACGGAGACCAGTCTCTTGGGACGGTGTTTCTTTATTAAGTAAAGAGGGCTGAATCACAGTAGTGTGGTGGAAATAAAAACAAAAGAAAACATGCCAATGACCATGCGACATTTAGTAGGAACTGGCGTTTTGTGATTGCTGTGCTGGTGATAAAACAATGGAGAAATGGAAGTCAGGATGGTAGTACTACCAAAAGAAATAGAAAATTAACCAGTAGACATCTGTTTGGTGGAAGGTGATCTCTGATTCCAAGGTTAATTTTAAAATCATTTAGGTAGAAATTTTTAAAAAGTGATGGTAATCTTGGGAGAGAAATCAATGCTTGAGTTGTAGCTTTAAAAATCTTTCATATTGGCATCGTGGTTGGATTGCAGACAACCAGATAATTCTCAATATTCATGCACTGGGTTCTCATGATGACTGTGTCTGGGAGTGGGTCATGTAAGGTGGTAAAGCTAAGTAGCAACTAAAGTGTTTGTATTGATCCCTGGATCTCGTGCGACCCTTTTGTGTGTCTTTAGGACCTCTATGCTGGGAGTGCCGAACTGGACTTACCCAATGTTCAAAATACAACTGGAATAAGAAGATGAGAAAATAAATTTTACCACTTTATAAATGGAACTATCAAGGCTGCTGAGAGTCAGAAATTATCCTGATCTCCCTTGAGCCTCAGCTTCCAGAATTCAGTTTTACCAAAATTGAGGAAGTTGTATCACTTTGGGTGTATTAAGCATTTATAATGCAGCTTTCATTTTAAGAACAAATTCCCCTTTGCTGTTTAGTGTTAAGAAAACACTCCTTAGGTACAAGCTTAAGCTGAAGTTCTCTTAACAAGCTGTTGCTTCACTAAAAATTTGCCCAAGTGATCCCCTACTCTTGTATTTAATAGATATTTCCCACTGACTGTTATAAATTGTGCCTTTGGTGCATACAACTATTGATGGTGATTTTAATATTGTTGTTATAAACTAAATACATGAAATAAAGTCTGTTAGCAAAAGTGTGGGAACTAATGCTTGAATTTTGAACAAAACTTCTTTTATTAGCAATTGAGGGGAGACAGTGATTTTAGCTTCTTAATACTGGGGAAATCCATTAAGAAGAAAAATAAAATATCGAATCCATGCTTTGCCAATTAAATTATATCATTATGTCATATTCTTGTTACTATATTTTAAACAAAATTCAGAAATTTCCACCTGACCCTATACACATCCTTTTTGTATTATGTAGTCTCATCTATTTATTTTTGCTTTTGTTGCTCTTACCTAAGAAGACACCGCCAAAAATATTGCAAAGACTAATGTCAATGAGCATACTAAGTTTTCTTCTAGGAGTTTTAAGGTTTCAGGTCTTACATTTAAGGAAACCATCAACAAAATGAAAAGCCAACCTACTGAATGAGAGAAGGTATTTGCAAATGGTATATGTGATGAAGGATTAAGATCTAAAACATATAAAAACTAACATAATTCAATATGAAAAACAGAACACAATCTGGGACTTCCCTGGTGGTCCAGTGGTTAAGCATTCACTCTGCAATGCAGGGGACATGGGTTCAATCCCTGGTCAGGGATCTAAGATCCTATGTGCCATGGAGCAACCAAGCCTGTGAGCCACAGCTAGAGAGTTTGTGTGCCGAAATGAAATATCTGCATGATACAACGAAGATCTCCATGCTGCAACTACGAGCTGACTCAGCCACATGAAAATAAAAAACAAAACACAAAATATGATTGAAAAATGGGCAGAGCACCTGAATAGACATTTTTCCAAGATGGTCAACAGACATATGATATAATTCGCAACATCATTAGTCATCAGGGAAGTGCAAATCAAAACCACAACGAGATATCGCTGCATACCTTGTTAGAATGGTTGGCACCAAAAAGATAACAAGTGTTAGCTAGGATGTGCACCACTGGTGGGAATATGAATTGGTGCAGCCACTATGGAAAAGAGTATGGATGCTCTTCAGAAAGTTGAAAATAGAACTACCATATAGTCCAGCAATTCCACTTCTGGGTTTTTTATCTGAAGATAATGAGAACACTAGCTGGAAAAGATATACAAACCCCTGTGTTTATTGCAGCACTATTTACAATGGCCAAGATAGTGGAAGCAACCAAGGGTTCATGCATGAGTGAGTGGATAAAGATGTGAGATATTTATATCTATATCTATATCTATCTATCTATATAGGTACACACACAATGGGATATTACTCAGCCATAAGAAGAATGAAATATTGTCATTAGCAACAACATGGATGTAACTAGAGAGTATTATGGGGCTACCCATGTGGTGCTAGTCTCCTGCCAATGCAGGAGACATAAGGGATGTGGGTTCAATTCCTGAGGCAGGAAGATCCCCTGGATGAGAGCATGGGAATCCATTCCAGCATTCTTGCTTGGAGAATCCCATGGACAGAGGAGCCTGGTGGGCTATAGTCTGTAGGATGGCAAAGGGTCGGATACAACTGAAGTGACTTAGCAGCAGCAGCAGCAGAGAGTATTATGCTAAGTGAACTAAGTCAGACAGAACAAGACAGATACTGCACGATCTCACTTATGTGTGAGAAATAAATAAATGAATAAACAAAACAGGCACAAATTTGTAGATACAGAGAACAAACTGGTGGCCACTAGAGGAGAGGTGGGAGGGCAACACAGCTGAAGAGGATGAAGAGGTATGCACTTCCAGTTATAAATACATCATGAGGATGTAACACACAGCAAAGGGAATGTAGTCAATAATACTGTAAAAACTTTATATGGCGACAGGTATTTACTAGTCTTATCACAACGATCAATCCATAACATGTAAAAACGTCAGATCACTGTGTGGTATACCTGAAGCTAATATGACAGTGAACGTCAACTATACTGCAATTGAAGAAAAGGAAAAAAATCCATCTAAAGTTTTTCTGTAAGGAATGTCCTAAAAGATAAGAGTAAATAATTTTCTGGTATTACAAAAACATAACATTCACATTTATCTCTTCTTGTGGGGAGGTTTTTGTTTGCTTACTTATTGTCTGCTTTTTAAAAATTTGCATATTTATTTGAGATAGCCAGGCTAATTTCAGAGACACAATTTAATTGACGTTTTCTCTCTCCCTTCCTTCCTCCTTCTCTCCCTCTTTCCCGTTCTTGCTTCTTTCTCTTCTTTCTTCTCTTTTATCTCTCTGTCTCTCTCTTTCTATTTCTTTCTTTTTTAAAGACTTGGGAGTGTTTGGGGGTGTCCATGTGAGAAAAGACCAGGAAAGGAGAGAAGGAGAGGAAAAGACTTTAATTTGAGAAACTTGGTCCTTGCTCTTTTAACCAGTGAAGAAGGTAATTATGGGCACATTTGTGAACACCAGATTGCATATTTTGGTAAAACAGACGTGTATGGGAAGCAGACAGGATTTTCTTTGCTGTTTTAGCATTTTAATAAAAATCTTGGTAAAAAAACATCTCCCTGGGAATCAACTGACCTGGGGCTAGTTCTCTTTCTCTGAATTTGTGTTGCTTTCTCTGCAAAATGAAAGAATTGGATTCGGTGATCTACAGCCTTTTTCTTTTTTAGAGATTCTACGAAGCTGCGGTTTCAGGAGAGTCGGATCTCTTCAAAATGTTTCCTTTTCCATTAAAGCAATGGCTGAGAGCCACTTGTAATACAGAGGGAAGATCCTGGACATTTTCAGGTAAGGCAAGTTTTGGGGTCTATTTTGAGAAATCTGTACAGACAAAGCAGTTTGACCCATGCCATTGTTAAGCTTTGCTAACTTTTGCAGGTGGGAATGGGCAATTACTTGCTAACAAGATCCTTCTAGGTTTATTTGGTTATGTCTCATGGTGTTTGCAAACATGGATTTTAAACAACATATGAATGTTTAGAAACTAGGTTTATGTCTGGTAAGGAACTCTCAGAATTAACAAGCTTTTCTCCTTGTCAGTGAATTGGTAAGCTGTCTTTTCTCTGTGTTTGCTGTTCTCAAAGATGCAGTTACTGGAATTCTGAAATGGGTCAAGCTGCTTTTAACCTAGCTGCTGTTATTCAATTTTATCAATTCTTCATTTTCTATTAGCAGAAAATCTGTTTCATGACTTCAATAAGTAAAAGGTAAAAAGATCACAAAGCAGCCTTGAAGCAGATAAATATTGACTGACTCCAACATGCATGCTTGCTGAGACTCAGAATAACTTGGATTTTTGCTCTGGGAGCAGGCCAGTAAAATGTCGAGGTTCTTCATGCCTAAATTGCTCAGTTTATCTCACTTGTTTCCATTTTTGTTTGTTTAGAAAACATCTGCTTTCTATTAGATTGTTTTATCCCCTTAACCTTTATAAATGACAATTAAGTCCATCTAGCCTGTCAATAGCATGTCATTTGTTTGTTGCTACAGCTGAGCCTGACCTTTATTGATTTTATTGGAGTAATTTGCTGGAAATGATTTTTTAATGTTAGATTTATTACCGAGGCACTTCATTGTCAGATAATTGAAGTAAATTGTAATTTTTTCCAAACCAAATGAAAGAAGTACAGGAAAGGGATATATTATTTTCAAGGGTTACTTCCTATTAGGATAGAGACATACCTTATATACGATGTCATACAACTTTGCAAATTTGCACACATAGATTGTTTCTGAGTGGTGCATATTTTCTCTCCTTTTTGGGGGCTTTTCCATAAGGATAGCTGAGTTGGTAATGAATTAGCATTCAAAAATGCCAATTAGAATAGATATCTACATAAATCTATGTAGTGACTATAACCCACCCCTTACATAAAGGGCCTTGCTATTTTAATTGCAGGTTCAGTTGTGAATACACTGATGTTATGCAGTTAATCTTACACAAATACTATTCTATCTCCCAGTATTGATGTTAACAAGGTTTTTTCTTTTTTTTTCTTTTTATCATATTATGCTTTCATCTCTCCAAAAACTGTTCAGATAATCATGAACATTTCAATTCCTAAGGAGGTATTTTCCTTGGTATTTAGTTTTTTTAATCTCATTGATGTTAGAGATGGCTGTGTCATTGCTGTATCAATGAATGCATGAAGGAGATCCTAAGTTTTGTATTTTGAAAGTGTTTGTGGATATATGACTCTTCCTTTAAATGCTATTGTGTCCCAAAGTTAGCAAGGCCAGGCCAGCAAATTCTTGCCAGCAAAGTTGATATTCCTGTTTTCCTGGCAGTGAATTCTGGCTTGAAATAAAGAAAATGGACTTTCAAACTCAATTTTAAATATAAGCAAATGAACCTGCTGTGTTCACACTCTAAATAACGATGACTTGTTACACAGGAGGACTTTTAGTGTATTGGAACTAGGTAAGGTAAAGTGGAAGAGAACTTGAGCTTTACTCTTTAGTGAACATATGCCTTTATTTTTTTTCCCTCATGGGAGCAGAATCAAAGCAAGTCATCTCGTAACCAAAGGCAAAGAAAAAATTAGAATGAAATTCTCTGGAAATCTGTTCTAGTGGCAGTAGTTTCTCCACTTCTTACGACTGACTGTTCTGAAGCAAAATAAAAGTAAAGAAATAGAATTTTAAGGCTGTTAACATGTTTTGTATAGATAAAAGATTTCTGGAAATGATACCCCTCTTGTCAGTTGATAAACTAAAATCATGACAATATGAGTGCAAGAGTGGATATTGATGATGTAATAGTTTCCACTTATGTTACCAGTGACTTCCTGTCCCATCATATATTTTACTAAAGTTTAGCATCACATTTAGGCATCATGTTAAGCAGATAGATGGTTACCTCACCAGGTTTCAAAAATTCACACTTGCTATGTCTTGAAAAGTTGTTTCACACAGGATTGGGAATAATTGTTCCAGAGAATGTTCACAAAATGAAGTTCAACAGAGGTAGAATCTGATTTTAAAAAAGAAGTCTGTTGTGATCATCTCAGAGTAAGAGTGAGCAGGTGACAAACGGTGTCCTTCTCAACAGACTGGACTCTGAGGTCCAATTTTCAGGAAAAATTACTGGGAAAAGCTCAGGGACTTGAGGGAGAACCTTCTTGCTTTTAGATCGTCATGCTTCTCTCCTGTCTCTTCTCCTGTCACTATTATTGATATAAAGGATCCATCAACATATTTTTATGGGTGATTAAGAAAGGCTGACCTTTCCTTCGCAGGTACAAATAGGTACTTCTTCAGAGGCTGTAACTGAATGACAAGATAATTCTACCCATTTAATATTGAAGTGATGTTGATAGTATCATTCTTCTAGTGTTGGAAACAGAGCAGTGAAGGGGCCCTTTATGCCTCCGCCTGCTCTGCCCTGGGTGATGGATTTTCATTCTGACTAATCGCTGTCACATTAACCTGCACTATTTCATCCTTCAGAGCTGTCAAGATAATGACGATAATCCAAGTGGCTCATTGTAGGTAAAGGAAATTATATGAGCAAAGTAATATCATAAAACAGTGTTTAAATATTTTAATTTCATTTGTCAGGGCTGCCCCAACACTTCATTACACATATAACCATCTCTCATCAGTGGAATTAGTGCATTATTCATTACTGTTAATTATTTTCACATAATGGCTGCCCTGATATATTTAACCTCCACATTATATCTCAGATAATGGGTCTGTAAAATTGAATTGTGTGAAGAGTGGAGTTCTAAAGCTCATTTGCAGAACATCAAAGAACAAAGAAGAGGAAAAGAATTCTAAATGGGACATTTTGCCCAGCTGGGGCCAAACATTTGTTTCTGTCTGATTTGCATACAGAAAATAGGTGCTGTAGAAGTGGCTTAATACTGTACTGTCTGCTCTTATTATACAACCAATTAGGATTTGTTAATATCAAACCCATCGGAAACAATTTGAGAATTATAGCATGGAAAAATGAAACGGTTAAGAGAGTACTCTTATACAATATAGAGAGAATGAAATTTCCATTTGGGAACAATATGTAAGGGGCAGAGAGAGAGACAGAGGAGGGATGCTGGTGAGGTTCCGATTAATTATATACTTTTATGAATTACTTTAATAGTAGACACTAAGCTTTTTAAAGCAGTAAAAGCAAAGAATAACCATAAAAATCAATTTAGATTTTCATCATTCATTTCTGTTATAGCCAATACAAGATTTTCCACTTATATTTATGATAACACTTTCTCAGTAACTTTAAGTTTCAATGTTAGAACAAACAAGGCATTAGTCTAGAGTCACCACCACGCTATGAAGAGAAGCTGAATTTCATAACAACTTAATTCTTCATGATTGTGCTTTGCTATTGTTTGATTGAGCATTTGACAAGAGTAATGATCTGAGTAGCAATGTCAAACACATCTGGATGCAAGTGTATTATCTTTATAACTTTTCAATATAGTTGTTGTTTAGTCGCTTAGTCATGTCTGACTCTTTGCAGCCCCATGGACTGCAGCACTTCAGGCTTCCCTGTCCTTCGGTATAGTAAACTGGAACAAAAAAACCCAAAAAACAAAAAACAAAAACCACAACTGAAATCAGTAGATTCTGAATTAGAATCTCCTGATGATGGAGCTTAGACACATGTGTGTTTTAAAAGTGTTGCAGGCAATTCCGACGGATTTCTTGTGATCAGATCCTGAGCTCTAAGAGGTGAGAGGAGCATGTGGCTCATGGCAGGCTCAAAGCCTCCCTTATTTTGGCATTTAAATGACTCACTTTTTTAAAAAAAATTGGAGGATGCTGGCTTTACAATGTTGTGTTGGTTTCTGCTGCACAAGTAGGACCAGCTGTAAGTACACGTGTATCCCCTCCCTGTTGAGCCTCCCTCTCCTCCACCACCCCACCCGTCTATAGGTCAGCACAGAGCACGGGCTGAGCTTCCGGTGCTATACAGCAGCTTCCCACTAGCTATCTATTTTACATATGGTAGTGTGTATGTGTCAAAGTGACTCTGTCATGTCTGAATTTGGATAGTAACCTCTGCCTTGGGTGAGCTCAAGATGACAGCAACTAAATCTTCTTGGCTTTCTTCACTGTTATCACAGGGCGCAATGGAGAGAGTCACTTAATAACTGCTTGTTAAATTTACTTTGCCTTGCTCAGATTTTCATTGTTATAATTATACTGAAATTAATTTCTTCAAACCCATCAATTTTTCTTCCTTTGAATTTTTCTTAAGTCAAGTCCCATGAGTGGGATTCATGGTTTTGATAGCACCTGGTATATTGTGTCAAGTAGATTTCTAAGATTTGCACCAATTAATAATGTCATAACAATGTATAAACGTAACAATTTGATTGCAACTTTGACAGAATTGGTTATTAATATTAAAACACTGTTTTTGTTAACCTAGAAAATAGCATCTCACATTTTAACATCTTTTATTTTCCCCTACTGTCCAGGTTGAAAACTTGCCATTTTGATTTACATTTCTTTTTCTTTGTGAGTCATTTCTTAGTTATCTAAGTCCTTTGATCACTTATTTATTGATTTCTTAGTATTTTTCTTATCAAGTTGAATGATTTTTTATATAATAAATGTATTATATATTTATCTGTCTTATTGCCTGCTTTTTTTTTTTTTNTTTTAAGGCTGCATGTTTCCAAATTGGCCTTCTGATTACACTGGAGCTTGGGTGTCCTACAGCTGTCCTGTGGAAACAAAAGATAGAGAGCACCTCCTTACATGTGTTTAAGGGGAGGATGAGTGTGTGCACTTAAAAGAAATGAGGTAAGTCAGATATATGTCATCATATATAAGACGATACCACTTAGTGAAAATTTTGACACACAAAATATTCTCAAAGTAAAAATATTAAAATGCCCTGGCAACATGCCTACCAAAGCTGTGATCATGACTGTGTGGAAGTGTGGAAGGCAACAGGCCTTGAGGAGCAAAAGCAATGTCCATTTTATCTATAATAAACACTTTCTTTATTGAAATGAGATATACATATCACTAAGCAAGTAAAAAGACAAGCCACCAAATCAGAGGAAATATTTACAATGCATGAATCTGATAAAGGACTTGTAGAAGGTATTAAAAAAATCCTGAGAGCCCAATAATAACAGGACAACTCAAATTTTTTAAATAGGCAAAGGATCTGAATGGATATTTCTCCAAAGACGACCAACACGTGGCCAGTAAGCACATGAAAAGATGCTCAACATCACTGGTCATTAGGGAAATGTTAACCAAAACCACAGTGAGATGCCCCTTTACACCTACTAGTGTGGCCAATATGAAAAAAAAACAGACAGTAACTGGGAGTTCCCTGGCAGTTCAGTGGTTAGCACTCAGTGCTTTAACTGCCACGGGCCCGGGTTCAATCCCTGAGGTGGTGGGAGGTGCCCAGGTGGTTACTGCAAAGAACAAATTATCTCAGGTATATAGGAGGACATTAAGACAGACTTCAGGGCAACAGTCCTAAATCAGGGTAATTAATGAAGGAACTGAACTGAATGTCATTAACTAAGGTTTTTTTTTAATCTATTATTACCCTCATACATATGTGTGTATTGCTATTGTTGGCAGTGCAATGATACAAAAATTATGTGGTAAAAAACTCATCCTCATGCTCTTCACAAACTTGGGGAGCTCTCGGTTTCCTCCACACACACACACTTTTCCTCTGACCTGACCTCAGATATCCACAACCACTTCTCTGGAGCCCCAGCATGACTACCTTCCCCTAGCCTTCTCCTCCCCATGGCCACCAAAGAAGGTGGTCTTTAAGGTTTTCACACTGAACGGTGCCCTAGCACATGCTGAGACGTCAGCTCTGTCTGGAGAACTGCTTTCTGCAATAAATCATCCTGATGTTGCTGCAGGTTACAGCAGAGAGGGTGATGGATCCCACACCTGTCACCCCAGATCAGCCAGACAGGCTGGGTTGCCTTAACTGAGTTAAGTGCTTAGAACCTGCCTCCACCAAGGTACGTTCTTCCACTCCTATTTAATACACCTGGTCTGGATCCACCCACAACACTCATGTTCCAGCAGGATCCAGTCACACCCCTCATTCAATTTCACTGAGGACAATGAATTCTGACTGTCCTATAATCTCCAGCACCAGACTTCTTCCGATGTCTTTAGGTACCTATGCCAAGCATTTAAATACAGAAATACATTTTTAATACAAATGCCTTTTATTGATTCTTTACATTTACTTTTTAAAATTATATGGATATTTAACATTATCCATAGAATTCTTTTCAGGATGGTAAAAGGCACATTGCAACTATCAATCTTAAAGAGTGAAAAATTAAGTCAAAATGCATCATAAGCATAAATATACAAGCTAAAACAATAAAACTCTTAAAAGAAAAACACAGGCATAAATCTTCAGAAACCTAAATATAACACCAAAAGCACAAGTGACACAGGAGATGAAATGCACTACTCAAAAGTAAAGCTGTCTGTGCTTCAGAGAATGTTACTAAGAAAGTTAGAAACGCAGTCCATGAGACGGGATAAAATATTTGAAAAATTACATACTTGATAAGGCACTGGTATCCAAAATGAATAAAACTATACTTACAACTCAGTAATAAAAAGATCAATAACCCATTTCATAAATGGGCAAAGGATCCAGATAGATAGTGTTACAAAGAAGATATACAAACAGCCAATAAGCACAATGAAAAGAAGCTTAATATCATTAACCATCAGTTCAGTTCAGTTCAGTCGCTCAGTCATGTCCAACCCTTTGCAACCCCATGAATCACAGCACGCCAGGCCTCCTTGTCCATCACCAACTCCCGGAGTTCACCCAAANATTTATCTGTCTTATTGCCTGCTTTTTTTTTTTTTTACTGTCTGTTGTTTACATTTTTCTTTTATGTTTTTAGAAAAAACTTGTATCAAAGTTTTTTTTTCTTATGGAGTCAAATGAGTTGGTATTTTTCTAGCATTTTTTCCCCCTGTGCGTTAAAGGCTTCAAACATTATCTCAATTGCAACTTTTTCAAAAACCAAGTTCTGAAAAGTTTGAAAATATAGTGGAGACACTCTAACCACAGAGTTGGGAATAAAATCATGATACTTTACAAATCAGTCTTGTTTTTTAATGTCAGACAAACACCCTTCCTGAATACCCATAATGAGAATAAACCCTGTTGGTGGAAAATAAAGACAAGTTTTCCCTGCCATTGTCTTTCCTCTTATTCTCATTCCTTATGTTTCTTGTGGTTGAGTTGTCCTGTGGCATCAATCCATCATGTCTTTACATGCAAAATGAGGTCTGGAGTTTTACACTGGACTTTCAAGATCTTTTCTCCCCTCTGTCAGTTTCATTCTACATCCATAACCCAATGTCTAACTATTTACTTAACATTTATTGAGCTTCTACTTTGTGCCAGCAAGGTGTTGAAAATAAGCAAAAGCATTCTCTGACTCTAAGAACCTCACAGTGTGATCAGCTTTCTCTTCCTGGAGTTTTCTCTATATTCTCCTGCTTCTAGAGCCTGTTTAATGTGCTCATTCTATTTGGATATTCTTAGACCTTGGATATCCCTTCAAAGCACTAACTATTCTTTAAGGTTCTCTTTGAAATTTTGCTTTTTAAAATAAGCTTTCTCTATTTACTACATCCCTGTTGGAATGAATCACTCTGTTCCAAACATCCCCAGAGAATAATGTTTTTTAAAAAATCTCTACTCTGGTATTTGATCTTTATGTGTTTCATGATAGAGTTATTACTGTATGCCTCTGTTTGCTAGATTATGACACTTATAACAACAGTGTTTGGATATTACTCAACTTTGTATATTTCACTACACATAGCAAGGCCTGTGCCCATGTGGATATTAAGTAAATATTTGCAGTTTTTTTCCTGTTTGTTTCATAGAAAGCTCAAAGTCCCAGATTATAGTCAGCTTCTCCAGTGTAGAATCACAATTTAGCATGACTTTGGAATTCTCAAATTTGTATAGTCGTTGCAAGACTGTAGAAAGTATAGCTTCCAGACAGCTCAGGTTTAGTATCCAATAGCTCAATAGGAGAGGGCAATGGCAACCCACTCCNTCTCCAGTGTAGAATCACAATTTAGCATGACTTTGGAATTCTCAAATTTGTATAGTCGTTGCAAGACTGTAGAAAGTATAGCTTCCAGACAGCTCAGGTTTAGTATCCAATAGCTCAATAGGAGAGGGCAATGGCAACCCACTCCAGTGTTCTTGCCTGGAGAATCCCATGGACAGAGGAGCCTGGTGGGCTGCAGTCCATGGGGTCGCTAAGAGTCAGACATGACTGAGCGACTTCACTTTCACTTTTCACTTTCATGCATTGGAGAAGGAAATGGCAACCCACTCTAGTGTTCTTGCCTGGAGAATCCCAGGGACAGGGGAGCCTGATGGGCTGCCATCTATGGGGTTGCACAGAGTCGGACATGACTGAAGTGACTTAGCAGCAGCAGCAGCAGGTGCTCAATAAGTGATCAACAAGCAGGTGCTCAATAAGTGATCAACAAGCTGAGAGAGCATTAAATCCATGCAGAGGAACTGCAAAAATATTATCTACTTTGTCTTTCATGTAATTCTGTATTTTTGCTTTAAATTAAATTTAATTTTTTAAATTAAAAAGTGGCATAAAGCATCATTTGACTTGTCAACTGAAGCATCATGTCAGCTCTGGGATCGAAAATTTTACGTTAGTTCCCTGCAAAGTGTTAATTTACATTGTCTCCTGTTTTCACCATTTGCTAAAAAGGTTTATTTCACAGCTGCCAAGTGGCAAAGGGTTTTTGGCTCTTTCTGTTAAGTATTAATAAAACATCCCATAATACAGGTCCCCTTCACCTGGCTCGTCTGGGACTTGTTTGGAAGAGATCCATTTATTTCTTTTAAAGTTTGTTACATTCTTCCATTTCCGTAACAAATCCCAGGGCACCACCATGGCCCAGAAAGGTTGGTGTTCCTTTGTTTAGAGACGTAAGAAAGATTACTCTCTGCCGTCAGTGTCAGGATGTGTCAAAAGCAGGGCCCCTCTTTTATTTTTACTTGGCGGCTCTAAGAATGAAGACAATCTGATGTTTCTAATGAAAGTGACTTTTTTATTTTATTTTATTATTTTTTTTAATTAATTAATTTATTTATTTTTAAATTTAACGNAAAAAAAAAGAATCGGAACGTTGCGTGGTGACTAGGGGAACAGGCTCTGGAGGCAGACTGCCCATTCCGCCATTCCTAGCTCTGCCTCCTCTGTCCCTCTTTAAGACATTTCTGTCTCAAATGGAGAGAAGTACAGCGGTAAGAGTAAGCTGAATTAGTACCGTAAAATACTCTGAACAGTGGCTGACAAATCATAAGCGCTCAGTGAATGTCATCTGTTGTTCTTGTTACTGTTTTTGGTATTATCAGCCAAGTTGTACAATACACTCTTACTGCTCATTTACTCCTTTTTGCTAAGGATGGGGTCAGTGCCTTAATGAATATTGCTTAAATAACTTGCTGTCTTTAACTGGAAACTTTTCTGGGATATGAATTTCCATTATCAGGTTAAAAAAATGATTATTGTGACATTTTCCTCTTTCATTGTTATGGAGTGAGGCAAAAGCCTTGGTTTAAAAACTAATTTCATATTCTGCCACACTTAAGATTCACCCCTTTCCTCTGAATGGTCCCTAACAAGTTATATTGTTATTTTTTAAATTCTGCTTCAATACTTCCTCCCTGGAATATTCTTTACTTATTCTCTGCAGGTGATTTTCTAAATATTCACTTTTTGTATCCTGTTTCTTTAACATTTAGGGTACTTTGTAACTGTTGCAGTCTTTTTTTGCGAGTTGTGCTCCATGGGCCCTGCTCAGGTTTTAAATATGATGATTTAAGATGTGGTTCTTCTCCATCCTCCCATCTATTCAGTAGAGTATAATCTGTAATATACAGAGCTCATTATGAATGTTACCGATGCTGCCTGGAGCTGCACCCTGGTGATAGGATCCCAATACCAATTCCATTGTGTGTGTGGGTGTGGAGGGGTGGTGTCCATTGCTGAACATCAGCTGGGCGTCCTGCAGTTCTACTCAATTTGACACTGTCTGCCTGGGGATAGATTGGATTCCGCAGGTTAAGTCCCAGCGGGCTGCTCCTGCCTCCCCTGAGATGCCAGTCACAAGCCCAGGGTGTCCCCTGTGCATCTGACCAAACGGCTGTAGATCTGAGGTTCCCATGACCTCCTCTTTGGGTTTGACTAATTTGCTAGAACAGCTCGGGAGGCCAGTTTACTCTCAGATGACTGAGAATCTTAATGGACAGCCAGATGCAGGATGCTTGCTGGGAAGGGGGGAGCCCCTTCCATGCTTTCTCGGGGCGCCATTTGCACCAGATCTCCACGTGCTCACCAACCCAGCTTTCTGAGCTCCATCCTTTTAGGTTTCTAAGGAAGTTTCATCATGTTGCTAATGACTGATTAAATCTTTGGCCATTGGCAGTTGACTTGCCTGGCAGCCCCTCCTCCACCCCCAGAGGTCAGGGCGAGACTGAGGGTTCCTATCTCTAATCACCTCGTTGGCACCACTGGCCTCCTTCCTGAGCCCCTTCATTAACGTAGCAAAAGACTCTTATCACTTAGGAAATTCCAGGAGTTTAGAACTCAGTTCCAGAAAGGGGACAAAGATCAAATACTTGCTTCTTATAGATCACAGCAGTCAGGAAAGTCCCCTGCATGTGGATTCGTATGTCTGGTTTGTTCATTAATTCAACAACGTTAGGTACCCAACTAATATATTCGGCTACATAGTACATTGCTATAATAGATTTATAATACTTACCACACAAATAACATATTAAAAAAAACAAGCCCAAAAGATAAAGCATTGTTAGCCTCAGAGTACAGTACTTTGAAAAGTACAGTGTGTTAGTTGCTCAGTCGTGTCCGACCCTTTGCGATCCCATGGACTATAGCTCTCCAAGCTCCTCTGTCCATGGAATTCTCCAGGCTGGAATTCTAGAATGGGCTGCCACGGCCTTCTCCAGGGGATCTTCCTGACCCAGGGACTGAACCTGGTTTTCCCACATTATAGGCAAATTCTTTACTGTCTGAGCTGCCAAGGGAGCCTGAGAAGTAGTCGCACCAGCTATCCCGTGGCTGCTTCTGGACACCTTGGGCCTGAAATAAAGACAGTGGACCGCTGTCCTCTATACTGTGAAAGTGAAAGAAAAGGGAAAGGGAAAGTGGCTCAGTCCTGTCTGACTCTTCGTGACCCCATGGACTGTATAGTCCATGGCATTCTCCAGGCCAGAAGACTAGAGTGGGTAGCCTATCCCTTCTCCAGCGGATCTTCCCCACTCAGGAATCGAACCGGGGTCTCCTGCATTGCAGGCGGAGGGAAGCCCACTCTTTACAGTACTATACAGCAAAGTACACAAAAGCACAACCACTTGTAGAGGATGCACACACGTGAGAGTGTACACCAGACACGCAAACTAACTTATGTGATTGGACACACAAATGCATGTTCGCATCATTGAATGTTTACAACTTGAAGGTCCATATGTGAGGGTCTTACTGCGTCACACATGGCAAGTCTTCCAGGTTTTGCAAAATGTTGCCAGTGGAATTTTGTTCTGTATTTTTTTTTTCATGAGCATTTTCTTTTTCCATATTTTCTATATTTATTTGTCTGTGCTGACTCTTAGTTGGGACATGCAGAATTTTTAGTTGCACCTTTCAAACTCTTAGTTTCGATGTGTGGGGATCTAGTTCCCCGTCCAGAGATTGAACCTGGGCCCTCGGCATTGGAACCACGGAATCTTAGCCCCTGGACCACCAAGGAATTCCCTGTTCTGTAATTTTGTGGCTTCTGCTGGTGTATCGTAATAATCCAACCAGTAAACCATGGTTCTGAATCCTTCAGGGAGTGGATCATTCTAGATGACCAAGTTATTTGGCAGCTGAGTTTAGTTCTCCAACCCCTAGCTTTTAGATTTTTACTTTTATTTTTGTGTTTTTAGTGAAAACCTTTCAAGATATGAAAACCCGTATCTTAGTGTAGGCTGCTGTGATAGAATACTGTGGACTGAGCGACTTACACAGAAGATTTCATCCTGTAGCAGCTGTGAACCTGCAAAGCCAAGCAAGCTCCGTGCTCACAGAATACAAGAGCCGGCCAGGTGCAGAGCAGACGCTGCCAGTCCCAGAAGAAGAGACTGGGAAGAAGGAAGGGGCGACAAATTCTAGGCCAAAACTTAGGAGGGCAAACCGTGAGATTTCAGGGTTTGAGAATAATCCTTCTGGACTTGACGCTCTGCCGTCCAGACCCCCTGGGGCAGTGGTCTGCCCCTGCTGCTTGCCCAGTCGGGATTGAATCCCTGAGACTCCAGCAGACTCGTCTCCCTGGCCCTGCTGGGCATCGGTCTTGCTCTTTGAAACCAAGAAGGAGGCCATCCTGCTCCTGTTCCCGCCATGGCCCTGACGGATGATCTCTGAGCCACCTTGGGGTCCTTCTTCCTATGTCTAAAGGATAGCAAATGTTCACAGTCAAGTAGTTCTGTGGTTTGGCCCTGAAGGATCCAGGAAGGCCAACTGTCTTTACCTTCAGGGTTAGAATTTCAACATGTGAATTTGGGGGGACGCAAACCTTCCATCCACAAAACCTGCATACCTTACGCAGATAATGACCAAACATAATTTGGCCTTTCCTTGGTGACTGCAACATGGAGAGAAGATGTTCAAGATACAGAGAGGTCATGGAATGAAGGGGAATTGGCCCAGCTGTGACATTTACATCCTAGGAAACATCCCCAGTGTTGAACAGCTTCTCAAGTTATTTGTCTTACTTTCTTTTTCCTCCCGCTTTCAACAAGGGCTTCGCAGGTGGCATTAGTGGTAAAGAACCTGCCTGCCAATGCAGGAGACAGAGGAGACTCAAATTTGATCCCTGGGTCGGGAAGATCCCCTGGAGGAGGTCATGGCAACCCACATCAGTATTCTTGCCCAGAGAATTCCCATGGACAGAGGAGCCTGGTGGGCTGCAGTCCAAAGGGTCACAAAGAGTCAGACACGACTGAAGCAGCTTAGCACGCTTGCAAGCCCCAGCACACATCTCAAGAGTTTAGGTTTAGGGACAGCTTGGACTTCACGGAGCCCATCCTGTCTTTCAAGGGCGCTGTGCCGTCGTGCAGCTTAAGTGGCCCCTTGGGGCATCAAGCATTTTCTAAACAGTGGTGGTCCCCCTGAGCTCTGGAACCTGGTCTTAACAAAGGTGGGCTTAGATTATAGCCCAGAGTAGATGGTAAACTGCATCTCGGGTTTGCTGCCAACACAAGGCCTGCGGGCGCCTGAGCCCCAAGGGAAGATGAACAGGTGCCAGTTCAGCTGGTGGCTCCTGACACTCCCTCAGCCCCTGCCTGCTGTGTCGTGTGTAGGTCAGTGGCTTACTTCCCAGCCATCGTTTAATGCCAGGACCATTGTTGGTCTATACCCTCTCTTCCTGTTTCTTATCTCATTTGTCCCCCAGCACTTTTTTTTTTTTTCTTCTTCTAATTTTTATTTTAAATCAGTCAATGAGAACACAGTATGTGCTCAGGAAACTAATCAATCCAGAGATGTGTCTGTTCTTCCAGCCTCCTATTTTCCTTGGCTGGGTGTTCATTCTTGTCTGTTTTTTCACAGCTTCTCAGGTTTCTTTTCTGCTTTTTTAGAAAAATTTAGGCTTGCTAATTCTAAGAGCTGTACTGGAAGTTTAGGGATTCCCAGACTCAGCCCTCCATAGCTGCGATTTTACAGCCTTTCCTGCTGGGGGACTCCGGCAGGCACGGGGGCTGTGGTGCTTTTCTTAAGGTCCCCAAAGCCCTGAACGGTGGGGATTGCATCTGTCGGATGTGACATTTTGCATGATTTCTGCTGATTTGTGCTCTTTTCCGTTGTGAAGACCTGTTATCTTCAATGTCTGCGTAACTGGCTCAGTCTCTCATGGTGGGACTGGGCTTTTGTTTTCCGTTTTGGAAAGATAAAAGCTGTTTGTTTTCATGCTTTCCCTGGCTCCCCTGACTTTGTGATAACACGCAAAGCAGGGAGGACCCGCAGGGTCCTGCTTGGTTTACGGCTGATCCCAAAGCCGGCCAGTTGCTCCTGGACCACCCTCAGCTGCTGCCGCCAGCCTGGGGTTAGGGCCCAGCCCTGCACGGTCCTGTGCTCAGCAAAGCCCTGGGCTTGCCTCACGCGCGGCCCATCGTGGGGTGCCTCGTCTCTGTCTCCTGTGTGTGTGTCTCTCTCTCTGTTTCTCCTTCTCTCTGCCAGTCGCTGGCTCTTCTTTCTTCCAGGAGCGCTGTCTCAGGGCCTCAGTTGACCTGTGTCTGGGATGCTTGGACTCCAGGTCCACAGCGGGGAGGCTGTGCCTTTCCTTCTCTGATGATCAGACCCTTCGCCCACAAAAAGGACAGAGACCTTCAGAATTCTGTGCAGGAAGGGTTAGGATATCAGGGAAGCCGTGCTTCCTGGAGGGACTGTCTCGCAGCCACGTGTACTGAGGGAGCCCACTATTGTCTGCCTTGTTCTCTAAAGAGCCAGTTACTCTACATCAGATCAGTAAAACCATAAGTTTCCACATTAAAGAATGCTGTCCTTGAGTATTTTTTTTTGAATCAGGAGGTGGCATGGAGTTGATGGGGCTGGGGACCTGGCTGGCCCCCCTGGGAAAGGGTCCCCCCCAGCATGTGACTCGCCCCCTCCCCCAGCTGGCATTCAGACGCCAGCCTTGGTGGGAGCCGTTCCTCTGGGTGGATGAAGCTCCGTTTCTCTGAGTGGGGTGGACATGCCTCTTCCCATTCCAGTCTTGCCACCTCTTCTTCCACTCTCCACACCCTTGGCGCAAATTCTCGAATTAAGTATTGGAATGAATGGGAGGAACAGAGCCCAGCGTCTGCCTTCTCCTTGAAAGGCACTTTTGGGGCAGTGCCCACAGTGGATGGCATTCCCAGAATGGCTCTGTTTTGGCAGATTCACATGCACTTCTCCTTGACCTAGTAAAAGTTGCCCTGGATGCTTACGCGTCAGACTGAATTTGGTTGTCTCCCTGGGTCTTTCGTGTGTGATCACGTTCACGTACGCTCTCTGTGTGCCACGACTGGTCCGCTCCTACAGGAGGGGGCCCTGTGGTTCTCCTGGAAGAGAGTCCAGATGACAAAGACCCTCGACTTTCTCCATAAGGTCTGTAACAGCTGGTATGCTTTTGGCCACAAATAATAGGAGATCTCTTTCACAGTGGCTTAAAGAATAAATAAAACGTTTGCTTTCTTGCATCCACGAGAGGTTCTGCGAGAGAGTGGTTCAGGGTTGGCTAATTGAGCAGCTCGGTGACACCTGAAGACCCGGGCTCTCTACCTGTCTCGTGGCCTTGGGACAGCTGCGGCCCTGCTGGCGTGCTGCTGTGGGCAGTGTCCAGCCGCAGAGGGGCCCCTGACTTCCTTTGCGTCTTAGAGCAGAGAGGGCTTTTCTAGAAAGCCTGCAGCGCGCCTGCCCTCCATCCACTTCTGTTAGGCCCCACCCACCTCTGCCCCAGGCTGACCTGAGGACAGGCGTCTGGTGGTTGGAAGACCTCTTGGGCACATTCATAGATCTCCCGTAGGTCTACACTGACTGGAAGAGTGGAAGAGAGCCAGGATTGCCTCCATCTGCTTAGAATTTACCGCTGGGTTACGTGGAGGAGTGGAGGAGACCCAAGCAGACTTTTCATTTGACAGTCAACAGAGTGAGTGACGGGGTGGGTTCCAGAGTTCCTTCCTTGCATTCGATAAACGGCACAAGGAGAGAGACCCCGGGAGGGAGAGGGTCTGTTACCTACACCCGCTTCTTTTATGTCACCTTTTCTCCCATTCTCTCTCTTCTGGTTCCCTTGAAGAAAATATTTTAAATACCACTTCCACCTCCTTAGAGCAACTGGCCCTCCCATGAAAGTGTAATTTTAACTATGCCACTGTGGCATTGGAGTGTAATTATAACTGCGACACGGTCACTGGAGTGAAATTTAGAAACCCGCTGCATCTCCAGCTGGCTGTGAGATTTCTTTCAACAGGTGACTGCTGGGAGCCTTTCTAACTTGGGAGGGCCTCCTTCACGCTCCTCCCCTGCCACCCCACCCGACCCGACCCCAGCCACCCCAGCCAATCCTGGTGGTCTTCTCAACAGATACGTGGTGAATTAAGTAATGAATCTGTCAGGAAAGAAGTTCACAGAATTAGCCCTCTCTTGTCCTCTCCTCATCTGCAAGAGGAGCACCGTTCAGCTCTTCTTCAGGGTATTTTGAAGAAGGTGAGATCTCTAGGATGTCTTAATTTTTCCGCGTTTACCCTTCTATTTGTCCTCATCTGATTTCTCTGAGCTTAGATAGTGTGAATCACATCTCCTTGAGGCATGAAGGCGATCCAGAAGATTCATTGTCTCCTAAATTAAAAGAAGGAAAAAATGGTATAATCTCCTCCCATTCTCTGTCTTCTGCCCCACGCCTTTTTTTTTTTTTTTGATAGAAAAATTCTTTCTTAGCTTTGAAATTTGCTGAGAGATCGGTTTTTTTCCGCCTTTTCTGGATTTTTCCTAGAGTAATTTAAACTTTAGTACTAATCAAATATCTTGCATTTTCCTTTGTCAATTACACCCGATAAAGCTGAAAACGAGATAATAAAGAGAAAAGGCAGACTGCGAGGCTCCCAGGCACAGTCCTTCTGCTGCTGGAAAGGCAGCTTCTGACTTGGGTTAAAAGGATCCTCCCTCCCTCGGGTTGGTTCATGGAGCTCAGATATTCGTGGATGTGACCATAGGTTGCTGGCAATTCAGGCTGTGATCTTACGTTTTGATTTCCGAGGAAGTGTTTTAAATGCCTGTTCTCCGGTGGCAAAGACATTTGGTTTCTGTTTTCTTTTGAAATCAAACTGGCTCTTAATATCTGATTGAAAGTGAGGTATTCCAGTCATACGGACTGATAAGAAAGTAAAACATGTAGATTTCATGTGTCTTGTGCGAATACCACCTTCGTAAATCAAACCAGCACTGGTTTCTCCATCACCACCCCGAGACGCCTGCCCCGTCTCTCCTGCATAATTGAACTGAGGACCCAGACTTTTCCAGGCACCTTTTACGAAATCAGAAATAAAGTAC
Organism: Neotragus pygmaeus; assembly: GCA_006410875.1. Classification (NCBI taxonomy): domain Eukaryota; kingdom Metazoa; phylum Chordata; class Mammalia; order Artiodactyla; family Bovidae; genus Neotragus; species Neotragus pygmaeus. The sequence goes on from SJYV01050413.1 coordinate 56,941, forward strand.
AGACAAGAAGTCCTGCCACCCCTCCACCCAACCCCGGCCTTGAGATGGGCCACCCCTCCTGGGTGTCCTGGCTATAATAGCGGGCAGAGGAAGACCATCGAAAAAAATAGTTTGTGGGAAGTGGGATCTGTGGGCAGGCATTGGGTTGAGGTGAATGATCCAAGATGGCTCTACCCACCTGGGCAGGTGGATGCTGGAGGAGGCATGGTTTTAGAGGTGACTTGATTGGCGTAGCCAAGTGTGTGTGAACACCAATGAGTGTAAGTATCAAGGTTCATCCTATAGGAAACCTCCAGCCTCATCCTCTATCTTTTAAAAGGCAAAATAGTATTTTTAGCAATATCATTGTATCTGATAGTGAAGAGTCTACTGTGTGAGTAATACTGCTGGCATCTACTTCTGAAAATACTACACGAAAGCATTCAGAGTTTCTTCTTAGAAAGAAGAGGGGATATTGGACCACTGAAATAAGGCCGGATTGGGTTTAAAGTTAGCTCCTGAAAGGTCACCTAACATTCCAGGCTGGCCTTATATCTTACCTTTTGTAGGTAACAGGCCCTGGTGGTCTATTCCCGTCCACCCAGTTCAGGACAGAACTCCTTGGGGCTCCTCTGTTTCTCTTCTGAAATCCCCCGCATCAGATTTCTGAAGTTTTCCCCAGATCAAATGCAAGGCAGAAAGAGCAGTTTTTAACATCGTATTTTATGAGAAACATTTATGATGTAATATTATGGTATATAGGTGGGATATTAGAGAAAAGAGGGGAAAATTCCATAGCCGTAAATCAAGATAAGGCTTTAAAAAACCGAACTGCAGTGCAATAAGATGGACATTCTCTTTCAAGGCCCTGGGACATGTCTGTATCAGGAATGACAGCCGGACAGAGAGACATAAGTCTGGAGCTGAAACAGTTGCACGTTGGGTTGCAGAGAGCTTAAGGCCCCATCAACCCCACATTCCTCAACCACCCTATCCTCTTATTTACTCTGAAATTGTCCTCCTTCGGGTTAGCTAGAAGAAAGGGTTGAGTTCTGCTTTCAGAAGGCCACTCGTGGAGTAACCACAGGCTGACGATGCCTTTGGAGGCCTTTCTGCTGGTCAGTGTGCAGGGTCTTGCATCAGTTCCCTGCCCTCTCATCCTTCCCATCTTTCCAGACCTTATCAGTTCCACATCGCAGCAGCGCTAAGCTCCATTCACTAGCTTGTTTCTCTCTGCCCATCTCCTGGCCCCGAGACAGTCCTGGCTCAGACCCTCCACTCTGTGCCCGCTCCCCGGCCCCGGTCTCCCGAGCTGGCCCAGTTCTGACAGTTGATGGAACAGTACCATGGGTTCTGCAGACTTGAAGTGGAGTCCTGGAGAGGTGTGGCCGTGGGTGAGTTCCTTATGCCCCAATGCCTTTATCTGTAGAAAGGGAACGACGGTGGTCCTTGCATCATCTGCCAGGAGGACTAAGGGGTGGGGTGTCTCATCCCCTGGCCTGCTACCCAATAAGGGTTAAGGAAAGCACTGCTGACTGTTAGAGTCAGGAGTGCTCTTGAGAATAACACTCTGTGGTTTCAAAGAGTCAATCTGGTATGGAATTCTGTTGCAAGCCAAATAATAGATTCAGAGTTTCACCTTGTAAAAGGAAATCTTAGCGAAAGCTGGAGTCACCTGTTCTGTCTAATAGGTTAATTCAGTAGTTTGGATGGAGTAACGCTTGCAAGCCAGACTGTTACTGAAAGACAAGTCATTCCTGGTGACAAGTGAAGCTATTACCTAGCATCCGTGAAGAAGAGCATTTGAAGGAGAAAATTAACTTAAAAGATGACAAATGTAACTATCAATTTTCCGATAATTTGCAAATAAAGTTAACCAGGTTGTGTTACCTAGAAGAGGATTCTGGTTTCTGTGCTTCACTTTGCCTTTTTTGAGAAAAAAAGCAGCTGATTAAAAAGAATACAGGTATCCCTTGCAATCCGAATCTTTGCTGTCAGAACTCAGAAATCAAACAGAGTTATTAACCTGTTATTAAATTCCTCAGTATCTGAGCTCTCACTGCTAGCATCCAAAACTCAGACACCATATTCACTTGGATGAAGCAGAGTCCCTCACAACCTTAACTTTGAAACTCTCAACATGTAAACCCAGAATCTGAGTCAGTATTCCTCATATGAATTTGGTTCATCCAAAGAAAGCAGTTAGCCTTTTTAAGAAGAAATAGGCCATTTGGAATGAGTTACAGAATAAAAATTACAATGTAATGTTTGCTTCAGAGAGGATTCCAGGTCACAAGCAACAGAAGCTGACTGCTGATGCAAGAGCCTATTCTTGGATGTTAACTGGCTGGAGGAATCCTGGGAGGTCTAGGAAACCAGGCCCCGCCGTCCCGGCTACCCTCTGAGCTGGCCCATCACCCAGACCTGGTCCATGAGTGAGCCTTGACCGTAGTCTATGCCACTGTTGCGTCTGCAGTGCATACTAAATGGAACCGCCTCTGCTGTGTGGTCCCCAGCGCCGGCTTCCCAGCTGAGGGGTGCTGCCTCCCACCACTGCCCCTGGCGGCCAGGACCACAGGGATGGAGCGGGGAGAGGAATGCTCAGCATACTTCCCTCCACTGTCCCCAGCCCTTGACTTCCTCTGGCACAGGTGCAGCTATAGGATCGGGACCCAGGTATAAAGAAGGCTGGGCTGCAAGTTCTGGCCTCTCTCCCGGAGATAAGGGATCACACCGCTGGAAATCCTCCAAGTGCAGGAAGGCCTTGGCAGCCCCAAACTAGGTCAGGGGCCCTCCAGAACAGTGGTCGGTATTTGCCAGCTGTAACCCTTCAGTTAGTGGTAAATCAGTTTAGTGGATCAAGGCCCAGATTACTTGCATTCATCTTCTGTTACTTTTTTTCTTTTTCTTTTTAATGAGATAAAATAGAAGGCAACCTATTGTTATATCATGTGTAGTAAGTTTCATCCTGTGAAATTTTGGCTTCTGTTCTGTGAAACCTGTATCTGTGTATCTGAACTGGTGAGAGGTGTTCTGTTACCAGAGGTCAGGATCGAAGGCTTCCGCAGCCGCGTGTTCCCGGGCTCCAAGGGTCTGCTCTCGGGGTCCCCATCAGTTGTTTTCCAAGCACGGTGTTTCTCTCTTTTATTGTCGATCCGTCATAGTCCTGTTGGTCTGTCTGTCTCTCTCTCTCACACACACACATATACACTCCATGCACCGTGTTTCTCTCTTTTATTGTCGATCCATCACAGTCCTGTCTGTCTGTCACACACACACACACGTGCATACACACACACACACACTCCAAGTACAGTGTTGTTGGCCTATCACAGTATTGTCTGTCTGTCTGTTTGACACAGACACGATTCCGTCTGTCTCTCTCTCTGATACACACACAGGATGTCCAGAACAGAGCTGTGAGATTTCTTAAGATCCAGTAAGTATTACATGCAGTGAAAGGCTGGTCTGGTGGCCTACTCATTGTCATTGTGTCTATGGGAAATTATCATCTGATTCTGAAGACAAAGCTTTAAGGGAAAAAAAAAAGCCTCTGTTGTATATACAAATGTGGTTACAATGTAGATAAAACCTTTCAACCTAGAGGGTTGACCTCCCTGAGTTTTCCTAGAAAAAAGTTTGGACAGTAGAGAGGCTTTTTTAACCCCTAATCTCTGTGGAAATCAGCAGCACTATCTTTATTTTGGTCTTGGTTTGAAAGCGGTCTGTTCTGACCTTGTAATGTTATCTCCGCAGGTCCCTTTACCCGGCCTCATCCAGCCTTGTGGCGAATGGTCTTCGGTGAGTTACACATTAGTCAGTTTCAAAATCCATTCTACTCTCAACAGATCTTTTTTTCCTGTATGTTCGAGCAGTTTTTCTTACCACTCTACTGTTAAAGCTTAATAGTTTTTTACTTTTTGGTGTTCCTGGTATCAGTTTGTTATTAAAATGCTTTGCCACAAAATAAAGTGCTGGTGATAGCAGAAATTCTCATACACATGAACTGTTTCAATCCCCACCTCTGCCTCAGCCTCCCAACATTGCTGTCCATTAACACGCAGGATCTGATGGGAGGGAGTGTGGCTTGTTCTTCCTGATGGTGCTCTTCACTAGTGAAACTCATGTGCATCGTATGAGCATGTTTGCCTCGTCAGCATCCAGGAGGGACTGAAACCCCAGCAATATCCCTGGTGTCGCCAGTGGGAAAGAACTCAGAAAAGGAGAGGTCTTAGCAGAGAGCCCGGATTTGAACTATAGATTAGTGATGAGCGTCGCATTCACATGTTGGGTCTCTTACGAAGTTTACTTGATTTCTAGTCCAAAGAGTAAAACCACCCAAGAGGATTTAAATCTAATCTTCAAAACTTTGGGTTTTGGCTTCATCTTACCTAAGTAATCATCCAAAAAAAATTATTCAAGGTTCAGAAAGGGCAATCTTACACAAAGGGACCCTTAAAATGGATATTATGCTCAAGTCTGTTTATTTTTTACCCTTCAGAGGTCGTAAGTCTCTCTGAATTCAGTGGTGAGTCTCGGTTGTGCACTGAGCAGGTGTTCACTGAGTCCTGAGTGGGTGGCTCCTGTGAGCCTGCAGGTGGAGAGGCCGGGGGCAGGGAGGGCGGCTGTAGCCAGCACACTGGAAAGCAAATCAGTAATCTGAGCAGAGCAGATGTCTCCAAGTAGCAGGAAGTGTATTAAAACCACAAGAAGCGACATTGACTAAGTAGCTGCTTTCACTTGGAGGTGATGGGAGGAGCAAAGGAAGTATGCTTAAGCAGAAACCTTCCTGCAAAGAAGGATCCAGGCAAAGATGCTAGAGGCAGGCCAGACCAGGAGAGGCAGAGCTGGGCGTAGGTGGGACCACAGGGCTTGGGAAGGGCCGGGGGATGCCACGGGAGGGTTTTTTTTTGGAAGGTAAGTACGTGACTCGTTTCCATTTCTTAAAAGATAGTTCTAGTTGTATATGCTTACAGCTCATGGACTTAATATGGCCACTTAAAAGTTGTGAGTCATTTTCAGCTAGATGGCTACATCTAGTTTTTCTAATTTCATATGGTCCATTCTAGGTAATGAGCAGTTTTATTTCTTCCCTGGAGTCCTGGAACCCTTTGATAACCTGATGAGAACTATAGACCCTTTCCCGGTGTACACACACATACAGAGGCACACACACAGTTTTACATATGATATGCAGGCCTTCAGGGATGTTGAAGCCCAACTGTGAACTCTCATTCACAGAGGGCCTCCTTGTCCACACTTTCTTTGTATCCCAAAACAATTATTTCAAAAGGGTCATAATGAGAAGGTGTCATGGGAGATATTTGCAGTTAGTCTGTAAAAGTACATAATAATACATAAGAAGGCTATCCTATAGACTTGTCTAAAAACTCATGCGCCCTGGGCCCTGGGATACACAACCAAGTCAGCTGTGTGCTCTCAGCCACCCCCAGCCCCGAGGACGAGGAGAGGCCCCGTCCACCAGCGCGCGCTGTAGCCACCTCAGAGGATTCTATTCCAGCCACGGACACTTTCTCCTCTGGAGCGGCTCCCTGGGGACCAGTGCCAGCCCACTTTGGATGGGGTGCTGTGGTGCAAGGTCATTTGGATCACAGTGTCTAGATGTCCTCCACAAGCATTTTCATCCCAGCAGATTCGAAAAGAAGAGGGAAAGTAACATAGCCATTGGTGGCTGGTTCTTAATCTTTCTAAAATATCTTTGCAGGCGTTTGCCTTCTTCCAGTAGATTATTGACTTTCTTTTTTAAATGACATGGGGCGATTACTAGGCTACCACTTACGATGTGCTGTGACCGTATCATAATGCCCACAGGGGTTAATGTGGGGTGTGAGTGGGGGGATGAGTGACCCTGGGCCACTTCTCACCCCTCAAACCCCAGACCGGGCCGTCTGCTCGGCCTTCCTTGCTTGCCTCCAGTCCAGTCTCCACGCAAGTGGCCAGAGGCCATCTCCTGGAATGTTCCCCAGGTCACCTCATTTTCCTGTTTGGATCCCATCACGGGCTCCTTCTTTGACTTCAGGTCAAGTCTGTGGTCTTCGCAGTAGCCCTGAGCCTGGCCGTCCCTTCCTAGTGGTCTCACTCCCTTCCCATCTCTGCCAGCTCCCAGCCACGTGCGGGCCACGGACCCTCTTTCCAGGAACCTGCCTTCTCGCCTCTGCCTGCCTTCCCGGCCCAAGTACAGTGTCCTCTCGTCCACCCCCTCGCTGGTCGTCTGCCACCCCTCCAGCTCCCAGCATCAGCATCCCTTTCTCAGAGGGGGTTACTCCACCCTTCTTCGGTCTAGATGAGGACCGAGTGTCAAATTCTTATCGAAGGAAAGGCCAGCTTGTCATGTGAGGGGTCTCCACAGCCCACATTTCAGCACCAGTGTCTGCTTGGGGCCATTAGCATCATGCCGTCTGACACCGTCGCTTCCTGGACCTGAGGGTGTTTCTTGTTTCCTGCAGGGCTCAGCGTGCTCTACTTCCTGTTCCTGGTGTTCCTCCTCTTCCTGAACTTTGAGCAGGTTAAATCCCTGATGTACTGGCTAGACCCGAACCTTCGCTATGCCACAAGGGAAGCAGACGTCATGGTACGTACTCGTCCGCTGTGTGTAGAGAAGCTGGTTGAGCCCTTGGGTGAAGGAGGTAATGTCGGCTTCACATCTTAAATTGGTCCTACGTAGAAATTTTCCCCATATTTCCTACGTAGATAACCTCAGCACCAGGTCTCTGGGTGGGCTGGTGTGCCTGGTTCCACGACGAATGATCCAGTCCAGGAATGTGAATCCTCTCTTGGCCCAAAGCGGGTGGTAGGAAGAGATGAAGGTTACCATCAGCCCTAGGTGGGAACTCTGCCCCTGACACTTGTAAGCTGTGGGGCCTTGGGCTGTGGAGCTGTAGCCTGCTCCCTCTTTTGTAAACTGACATAATACTTACCGTGGACGTTTACTGTGACCTAAACGAAGGCCTCCCATGGTGCTTCTCATCGTGGTGCCAGTCCTCCAGTGGTGGCAGCTCAGCTCCGTCAGTGTCTCCCGCAGACCCTCTGCCCCCCCGACTCCAGCCCTGATGCCCCGATCCTTGCCCCCTGCTTGCCACGAAAGGGCCAGGTTGTAATGAGGGAAGCCATTTCATCCATTACTTTTATGAAGCCACAATAGATAATTTTGTTCTTGGCTAAAATGACTAACGTGCTTTGGCTTTTAGCGAAGAGATTATTTTATACTGTAATGCTGTTCCTTTTCCAATTTTAGAAGGCCTGATGTTTAGTACAGGTTGAAGAATTACCTAGCGACAGTCAGAAAAGAAGAACAGACATCTAGGCCATAGGTGGGTCCTTGTTTAACAAGCAGGAATGGGGTACAGAGGGCGTTAACAAAAAGTCTAAAAAATGATCATTCTGGCATAGTCGAGATTGGTCAGACCCTTCTTGGAATGGTATTTCCAGATTTCATCTTTAACTTTTATGAAAGGACATGTTAAAGACAAAAATAAGAAGGCCAAAAATTATTTGAAAGTCTCAAGGAGCAAAGTCTGCCTTGAGATTCTTCCTCTAAGGGAAGAGAAAGGTACAGGGTGACTTTCAGTTTCTAATGATGCTGATCATAACAGTTAGGGTGAGGCTGACAACAGCTGTTGATTGTGGATTGTCTGCTCAGCCAGGCCGAGCTGGGCGCTTTATATATAGTGCTTTACATATAGTGTATATGTTCATATCCCCATTTTACCAAGGAGGAACTGGAGGCTTAAAATAAGATCCATCTGGGTCCAAAACCTACACTTCCCCTTAGGACAGTGCCTCAAACATATAGTTACAATAACGAGTGTTTGACGCTCCCAGGTGTCTTATGAAACAGAGACTAGGAGAAGGATATCCCAGGATATAGTTATTACCCGCCACGAGTTTCTTGAGTCAGAATGGTCATATGGTGAACTAACTTCCAGGTAGATTTGCTGGTGTGTCAGGCTGCTTCTCACAGTGGGCGGGGAAGAGGAAATCTCATAACACTTTGACAGCCACCTTCCTTAGGAACTTAACATCACAGGGACATCCAGTTGTCATGTCAATAATTACAATCCCCCAAAGAGCTGACACTGGCATTTAAAATCTAGTTTCCAAGGACTGGCTAATTCTCTCTCAGCAAACAAAGCAAAGCCAGAGGCAGTTTTCAGCTTCTAGAATTCCAGCTGGTGCTAGCCTGGCCTTAGTCTTCTCCATCTCTAACTCCTCGTCACTTTTTACTTCCTTAAAGTAAGCTTTTACAGTTCTGAAGACTTGTTCCTTGATGGCGCTAGAGAAACGCGTTCCTTTTTTAGGACTTATGGTGAGGAGAAGTGTCTTTATGTAAGACAGAAGCCTCTAGTCCCTGGTTCCCTGGGCCTCCTGCCCTCTCCATTCCTTCAACCACCACTGGCTCCTAATCCTGATACCTGGCTCGTCCATGGCAAGTGCCACATGTTGGAATGCAGACACCCCTTCCCCCTGAGAATTAATATTATAACTTGGGGTTGGGAGGGTAGTCATTGAAATCCTATGAGAGACAGTCTTTTATGTAATTTTCTGAAAAGTTTGCTATGTTTCTAAATATTTATTCTGTTCAAAAATATGTGATCTAAGGTTCAGACAGGCTTTCAAGCGCATCTAATTTATAGGCTGGGTCGCCTGGAGCAGCAGTCTGTTGTTTAGTAAATACTCGCTGGGTCTTTTCTTATGTGCTGGACTCCATGCTCGTGGTAGTGGGGGAAAGACCACCCCCCCAACTCCGTGTCCTCTTAGGGCCTAGAATCTATAAGAAGGCAAATTAAACAAATTAATTGTTGGCTCTTTTTCTTAGAGAATTGTTTAAGATAACTTCGATAAGTTTTAAACATTTTATCAGCACATGCCTAATCTTGTTTCATCCCACCCTCTCGCTTCCCCTAACACACACACATCTTATTATCAGACATCAATATACAGTATGCAGTGTTCGAATCTCTTCCCCAGTTGTCTCATAAAGCTTTCTTTCTTCTTTTTTTTAATGGTTGACTTGTTCGAATTAGGATCCAGACAAGGTCCCCATGTTGCTTTTGTTGCAGCTCTTGTGTCTCTTAATCTGCAGTCCCTCCATGCTTTGGTTTAACATCAATGTTTATTTGTCAAAGAAACTATATTTATTCCACGGAGCTTCTCACTCCTGGATTTTGCAGCTTGCATTCCCAGGGTATCATTAATGCACCCCTCTGCCTCCCTGTCTTTCCTCTAAACTGGAAGCTAGATGTAGAGGCTGGATGGGATCCAGATTCCAGGCAGGTTTCCATGGCAGGGCTGCTCGCAGGCAGTGCCATGTACCACACGGGGCCTCAGTGTCCAGGGGTCTCTCTTTTATGATGTTCAGCTTGATCATAGGGTCAGCATCAACTGTATGAAGCCCTATCAATCACCCATATGACTTGGGAGGAGAAAAGTGGAATATGCTCCAAACATAGAAATACACTGAAAGTGAAAGTCTCTCAGTCACATCCGACTCTTTGCGACCCCATGGCCTATACAGTCCATGGAATTCTCCAGGCCAGAATACTGGAGTGGGTAGCTGTTCCCTTCTCCAGGGGATCTTCC
>SJYV01050413.1:68494-80999 GCA_006410875.1 Neotragus pygmaeus
CCCCCAACATGCACACACCTCCAAACATACACATATACCCAAACATGAACACATACACACATCCCCACACACCCCAACATGCACACACCTCCAAACACACACATACACCCAAACATGCACACATGCACACACCCACACACCCCCAACATGCACACACCTCCAAACACACACACACATACACCGAAACATGCACACACCTCCAAACACACACACCCCCAGAGACACATATCACATCCCCAAATATGCACACACTCCCAAACACACACCCCCGAACATGCACACACCCCCAAACCCACACATCCAAAACCAGACACACCCAAAGCCACACACACCCAAACACACACACATTCCCAAACACGCACATGCCCCCAAACACACACATGCTCCCAAGTGCACACACACCCAAAACTGTCTGATTTATGATCTGCAAAATCATTTCATTTATAGAGAACTGATTTCAGAGAGACCTGTTAAAAGCTTTGCAGTCTTAAACTGGAGGTGGGTAGTCAGAGTGTCAGCTATACACTTTATAGTCTTAGAAAGCTATCGCAAGCAAGAAATAACAGTGGCATTGAGTTGGAAGAAAAAACTCATTGGGAGGTAAAGTGAACAGGACTTGGTGTTTGGTCTAATGTTGGGCAAACAGTGGAGAGGTGGAGCTGTCCAGACCAGCCATGGGTCGGCTGGGAGGGCGGGCTCCGTGCTCCCCCCGCTCCCTCCTCCCTGCACGGCCCTCGGAGTCCTCACTGCACGCTCTTCCTGCCGCTTCCAGGGCTGTGCCTGTGTGTGCTCTGCAGCTGCTTTAAACCGCAGCGTCCTGTGTCCCTCCCATGACCGGGACCTCGACCTCAGGATCTTCCAGATGTGACCGCTGGCACATTTGTTCCTAATAATTATTTGATAATATAATAGTTAAACACCAGCAGACACACTTAGCTCTTTGTGGTGCCTTCAAAGTACCTTCCCGTTTGTTGAAGCACAGAAATATTCTCCTAGAGAGTAGAAAGGCCTCCAAAGTGGTCTTCAACCCATGATTGCCCTCAGAGCAGCCTTCTTAAGCCGGAGCTCAGCCCTCTCTTATCTAACCCTCCGCAGCGCGCTGCAGCATAAGTAAGAGGATAGGGCGGCTGCGGAAACGGGAGTTGACCGGGCCTTGAACCCTCCTTAACCTGATGAGTAACTGCTTTAGGCCGAGGCTGTCTCTGTCCTTCTGTGATTCCTGTGACAGGCACGTGCTCCAGGGCCTGGAAAGAGAATTGTCATCTCATGGCAGTGCTGTTTGGCTTTTTTAAAGCCTTATCTTGACTTAGCCCTGTTGATTTTTTTTTCCCTCTTTTTTTCTAGATTTTCCACTTACACATCGTCATCCCATATCAGAAAAAAAATAGTTTTTAAAAATGTCCTTTCGGCTTTGCAAATTAGAGTGCATTTGTTCTGAGAAAGCTTCAGAAATCTGAGGCAGTGGGTTTCAGAAGAGAGAGGGGGGCACCCCAGTGCTGTTTTTGCTCCTTCAGAGAGTATTGTTTCTAGAATTTGAAAATATTATACTTTACAGGAACTCCGCCAGCTGACTGAAATCTTACTCCTTCCTATCTGACTCATTTGGGAAAAGCGAATGGGAAATGTAGAACTCTCTGAGAAGTGTTGTCATATGATAACTGCTTTCATAATAAATACAGAAATAAAAGGAAATTGATTTGAAAGTTTTTCAAAACATATTAAAAAGAAAAAGATATTAGAGATGGAACCTAAATTCTTAAAAGCTTTATAGTGTTTAAATATTTAGATTATGCAATACTATACATTGTTGGGTAGAGAAGTAATTCTGCTTTCTTCTAATTTCTGAAGTTGGATATTTCAGCTTTTCTTCTTTCCTAATAAAAACATTTAAGAGTGTGTGTTTTCCTCTAACTTCTGCTTACTTGTATCTCATCATCTTGATGTAATATTTTCATTATCATTTAATACTGAGTGTATTTTAAATTTCTATTATGACTTCTTTTTAATTCCATGATATTTAGAGGTGTGTTTTTAAATTTCTAAACCTATTGGGTTTCTGTGTATTCTTTATTTATTAGGATTCTGTGTTTTTGTTACCGATTTTAACACAGTTGCCCTATGGGCAAGTGACATGGGCTCTGTGATGCCACTTCTTTAAGATGGGTTAAGCCTTTGTAAAATGATTTTGTTTCCCACTTTATTTAAGTTTTTGCAATTCGGAACAAAGCAATTCTAGTGTATAAACTCTCATTCTTGTCCATTTTTCCTCAAACATCTTCAGTTACTAAAACTTTTTATTGGGCAGGACACATATGAGTTGTCAAGATCACATCAGTTGTTTTCATTTTATTGTCCAGACCCTGAAGCAAGTTGATTTCTAGAACATTACTAATTATTTCCGTTTTATCTTAAATAGGAGTATGCTGTGAACTGCCATGTCATCACCTGGGAGAGGATTATCAGCCACTTTGATATATTTGCCTTTGGACATTTTTGGGGCTGGGCCATGAAGGCCCTGCTGATCCGAAGTTATGGTCTCTGCTGGACAATCAGTATCACCTGGGAGCTGACCGAGGTAAGAAGGGGGCGTGGGCTGCTGTCTAGATGCTATAGTACAGACAGTTTGTATGTAGGAGGGAGACAGTCCGTCAGTTAGCAGTCACGTAATCTACTCTCCAGCTCCTGTGGCATGAAACTATTTAAATCCCAAGGGATATTTTAAGCCTTTGTCAAACACACAGAGAAGCTCCTTGTCAGCTTCAGGCCTGCTCTCTCTCACAAGTCTTAAAGAGAAACAACTCGAATCAAGCTAAAGAATGTAGTTACAATCCCAAACAACACAATTCAATGGTGATGAGGACTTCCGCTGAGAAGTTAACAGGCGCTCCACCGACTAACTAGTTTCCGGTTTGAGATAAACAGAACTGTGGTGTTTGGGTCTTTATAAGCGCATCCAGGACGCTTTGTAGCCGAAAATGAATTCCCAGTAGAGCTCAGCTATCTCAGTAATCAAAAGTTTGTCTCATTTACTCAATTTAAGAGATATATTCTTGAAAAACTATTAGTGAAGTGACATCGGGGAACCGGTTCATTTATTGTTCAGCTATTATATTCTTCTTAATCATTCCCAGGGAACAGAATCTGGCTGTGTGCACAGTTACTTCTTGATTATGAGTATTCTGCAGTGATTGTGCACAGGCCCATCACTGCCCTGATCGTAACTTAGCGAGGGTACCGGTTAGACAGTCGCTTCTGTTAATGTGCCTTTCGCGGCCCCGGAGGCTGGAAGCCTGAGTTCGGCGTGTTTGCCTGGCTCACCGCTTCCTGGCCTGTCCCGGGCTTCTCCTCGCTGCTGGTGGTTTGCTGGCTGCCTCTGGTGTTCCTTGGCTTGTAGATCACCTCAGTCTCCACCTTCGTCCCCACGTGGCCTTCTCCCCGTGTGGCTTCACGTGGCGCTCTCTCTGCGACACGAGTCATGCTGGATTAGGGGCCCGCCCTCCTCCAGGATGACCCCAGCTCGCTAATTACAGCTGCAACGACTGCATTTACAAATCAGCTCATGTTATGAGGCCCTGGAGGTCAGGACCTCCACCGTATGTATGGGCCTTAAGGGGGCCACGATTCAGTGCGTAACAGTGCCTGCCACTGTTTGTACGTCATCCAGAATCTTCCCCGTGGCCTGGAAGGGCGGCGTGTACCCCAGTGTAACAGTGGAAATGAGCTCCGAGCCGAGAGTGGATCCAGGGGTGCTTGTCTGGGAGCACGCCCGCGTCCCTGTGCCTGTACCTGACACTCGCTCTCCGACTTGCAGGCGTCCTCGGGACCTCGCCGCCGTGTGGCCTTCCTCACCTCCCTGGCCTCCTGCCCTTCCCTTTCTTCGTTCCCCGGCATCCTGTCATCCCCGAGGCCTGACGCCTCTTCTCTAGACACCTCTCCAGGCCATCCCCCTGCTCCCACTTGTACCTAATCTACTCTCTTCTTAGCTGAATTTCCTGTCTGCTCCTGCAGCACTGTCTACTTCAAAGTGATCTTATAGACCTCAACCCCAGCACATGCTTCTACTACAGACTCTTCCCTGTTTGTCCGTTGCTCTTAAAGCAAAATCAGGAAGGGGAGAGGGGCGGGGCTCTGAACAGCCTACAAAGGCCAGTGTTAGGGTGTTAGCTGGCCCAGCCTCCCCGAGAGGCTGCCCTCTGCTTCCTACCCTGCCCAATTTCTGTGTCCTTACTTCCCAGGAAGCCATCCTCTGAGTTCTTCCCTCTCTGCCCTACGTCCTCCACTGGCCAGGCTCACGTTGGTGCCCCTGCAAGTAGAGCATCCAGCCCTTCTCCTCTGAAACACTCGGCCCGTGTTAGATATGTGACAGGTGTCTCTTTTCTGCTAAACCTCATGCCTCCAGAGGGCAGGGCCCGTGTCTGCCCAGTCTCAGACCCCAAGGCTCTGCCTCACACGGGCAGACGCCCCCAGATCCATAGTGAGTGAGTGAAGGTGACTCTTTGCAGCTCCCCTGACTCCTCTCTTTCTGGGCCGTCTCACCCCTGAACCCGGCACTCTCTGGAAAGGCTCCTCAGGTGGATGCCAGTGCTCCACATCCACTCCCCGGCAGAGTCCTGTTTCAGCAGGTCTGTGTCATGGGCTTGTGCAGAAGTTTCTCTCTGCCTCATGTGAGTTAATGCTCCATGTCATGGCTCGGACCTCGGAGTCAGTCCCAGGCAGTGTGCCGCCTGCCAGGACTCAGCCCACAGCCCCTCACCCTCACACACAGTAGCTGTTCTGTATCTTCTCAGCAGCAGGCACATCAGGAAGACAGAATCCTTGTATTTGTGTGGTTTTTCAGTCTGTGAAAGGGCTTTCTACATAGCACTAATGGAAAAGATCCCACCTGCCAATGCAGGAGATGTAAGAAATGTGGGTTCGATCCCTGGGTCGTGAAGATCCCCTGGAGGAGAGCAGGACAGCCCACTCCAGTGTTCTTGCCTGGAGTCCCGCGGACAGAAGAGACTGGTGGGCTACAGTCCTCAGGGTCTCCCAGAGTTGGATAAGACCGAAGTGACTTAGCACACCTGGGTGCACAGTCTGTGAAATGCTTTCATGAATAGTTGGAATTTGTAGCGTTTATTTATTACTTCAGAGGTTTACAGTTATGCGGTTGCCTCTTTCCAGAGAGCTGTCAGGCACTGTCTTTATAATTTCAGACCCTCTTAAAAGCGAGCCTTCACGCAGTACACTGTGCTGCTCTGGACACAGCGAACAGGTCCTTTGTTTTGGACAGAACTATTTCTGTAAAAGACTTCTGTTCCACCCTTGATCTCACTGTGCCTCTTTTCTGGAATGTCTTCACTTTCATCTCCATCCCTTGAAACCAGTCACTCCTGACCTTAACCACCCCACTCCAGCCTGTCTCCCTTCCAGAAATCTGCCACAATTGCCATCTCTCAGAATGAATCTTTGCAGTGTCCCAGCGGGCCCCATTTATGTCCCCATCGTAACACTTGCCACAGCTTACCTGATTCTGGGGTTCTGAATAAGTGTCTGGTTCTGAATAAGTCTGGCTTGAGATCAAGGACCTTGGTCCATTTTGTCTCACCACCTTGTATTGCTACATCGTAGGCACTTAATAAAAGATCATCACTGCAAATCAGTTAGTGTGAGATTTCCTGTTAAGCTAATTTCAGTTCAGTTCAGTTCAGTCGCTCAGTCGTGTCCAACTCTTTGTGACCCCATGAATCGCAGCACCCCANGGGTAGGGGGAAGTGGGGAGTTATTATATAATAGGGGTTTTCAGTTAGATTGATGATGTTTTGGAGATGGATAGTGGTGATGGTTGCACAGTGTGAATGTACTTCATGTCACTGAACTGTATACTCAAAAATGGTTAGAATGGTAAATTTTATAATATCTATATTTTACCACAACAAAAAATTAAAAAGTAGCCCAGTACGGACCAAGTCAGAAGGAAGAAGTGCATTTGACTCTGTGTGGTTATCTAAGCCCACCACTACTCTAATATTTACCATTAGGCACAATTCTCTCTGCCTTATGTTTAAGCCTGTATAATAAGCAATTAAGGAATTAGGTATAACATGTGTCATCCACAGTGAGATATCATAAAACAGTGGCCCTGACCTGTAAGAGCTGCTATTAGAAATGCAGCCCCCTGGCTTGAGCACTGTAGGCTTCCTACTGCTCTGGGATAAAAGACAAAGCTCCTCTAAAAGGCCGTGCACGGCTTTGCCCAGTCGAGCCTGCCTTGGGTCTCCAGCGCACCTCACCCTTGCTGTCTCTGCTCTTCCACGGTGAGGTTTCCACCTTCAGTTCTTTATGCCGCTGAGGTTGTTTCCTCCTTAGAACGTATTCTCTCTTCTCTCTAGCATTTTCATCCTTCAGAGTTCCGATCATCTGTTCCTCCACAGAAAACATTCCCTCACCTCAGATCAGGTAAAGTCCTCTTACTACATGTTCCAGCAACTCTGCATCCTTCCTTGGAAGTGTCTTTATGTTTTATTGTTTATTTGGTTACTCTTTGGTTTTTGTCAATAGATGATAAGCTCTAGGAGAACAGAGACCCTCTAGTTTTTTCTTATGTTGAATCCTGATTTCACTGAGGGCCTGGCACTCACTTAGAAGCCCTTCAATCATTACTGGCTAACGAATGAGTGAATAGAAAGATAACTAACAATATCGAACTATAAGTTAAAGATTCTTCTCCAGTCTTTAAGTCATTGATGCTATGCTCTGATCATCTAATACCACACTCTTCTCTGTGTAAGACAAGTGGAGGAAATGAAGATTATTCCACAGCAAGAAAGGCAGTACATTTTAGATTAACAGGTAAAGGAAAACTGTTTGAGGTAGGGGTTCATTTTTATGACACTGCATTTTCTGTGCTGATTTTTCAAAAAAATTGTAAGCCCAATGTGAAATCTTATTTTAATTTCCCCACACTGATAGTCTTTGATTTGCATTCATATTTCAGAGGAAATGACATTGAATTCAGGAGAAATCTATTTAACCTGCATGGCATTCAAAAATTGCTGGAAAAGCTTAGTTTCTGTACACTGTGCTAAGCAGGTATGTTAAACACTTAAATGTATAATTTTCTACAGGCGCTTTTGGTAAAAACATTCCTTCTTCTTTCTCACATCCTCTAGCAAACCTCATTATCTTTCTTGTGACCCTGTAGGCATCTCATTTTCTCTTGGCTTGTTTGCAAGTTTTAAAGTATTAACTGCATCTCCTGTTTCAGGAAGGGTTGCCTGGCTACTACTCTGTTTTTGCTGGGTGAATTCTTTTACTGCACCATCGCTACCTTGAATAATGGCATTTAATGCATTTTCAAAGAAGCCAGACATAATTAAACATCCCTTATCTTTATTAAGTATAGCAATAGTTATTCTCATTTGGAAGACCAAGGGGACTATAATGGGAGAGCATGTATTAATTTTGAATAATGTGGAATCCAAATTAAAATAAGGTCAAAAGGGGTCAGTCACCACAGAATTGGGAGAAAGGAAGGATGTCATGTAGGATACCAGCTTTTAAGGAAGATAGGAGTCAGGAAGAGTAAACAAGAGCAAAGATGCCCAAGGGATAGGCTGTCAGCTTCATTTTGTCAGCTTTTAAAGTTATCTAGGAAAGGAAAACTATATAATGGTGGGAACGCATTACACATTATATAAGGGAAGCTTCGCAGCTGATACTAAGGTCTATGAGATGGTAAAATGCTGAAGAATAATAACTTCAATAAAATTTATTTGGTGACTTTTAAAATTCTCTGGTAAATTCTAGACTTTCAGCTCGACTCTGGATCGAAGGCATAATGTTGCATAAAGCATCACCCCTGTACCTGGGGACCTGGAACTATTATATAAATGAACACAGAAAGGCATTTGGCTGCTGTGGCATTTCTCAAAGAGGCCTTTGACTGGGAATGTGAAAAGGGATTACAGCAGGACTTCTCAGAGCCTTGAATGTGTTAATGGACACTGGGAATCATTTCTAAGAAGGGGGTATATTATGGTTCCCCAATTTCTTGAAGATGTCATCTTGGTTTTGCGTCTCGTTCTGCAATTGTGTGTGTTTTGGAAGGAACAGTTTGTGAACTTGTGAGATTATAGCCTGAAATACACTCTGGAAAATGCTGACATTGAAAACAGACATGGGTTGGGGAATTAAATTGTTTTGGAAATTTTTTCATCAAGTAGTATACCAATTGCTTAAATCACTAAAACAGTGGTATAGAACTTCATAGCAGCAGTATTCCTAACAGCTAAAAAGTGTCCATTAATTGATAAGTAAGCAAACAACATACCATATCCATACCATGGAATATTAGACAGCCATAAAAAGGAGTGGCATACTGATACTTGCTGCAGTGTGGACGAACCCTGAAACATACTAAGTGGAAGAAACCAGACACAAAAGACTCTGCATTATATGATGAGATTCTGTTTATACAAAATGTCTAGAATAGGTAAATTCATAGACAAGGCAGACTCAGTAAGTCCCCTACATATGAATCTTTGAGAACTTTCAAAGATGGGAACATGTGTTTCATCAGCATCAGGAGTGAGTGAAACTGCAGCTTGCCCTGTCTCCTCCTGCTGACTGTCATTCAGCTCTACCATCTCCCACCCCCTTGCCCTCCTCCAGCCAGTAACTCTTCTTGCCTGTTCATCTGATGCGAGCCCCTGTATGCCAGTTTTACTGTACTACTATGGTACTTTTCAAGGTGCTGTACTGTAAGATTAAAAATGTCTTTATTTTTTGTGCTTGTTTTACATATTATTTGTGTGAAAAATATAAAAAACCTATTACAGTACTTATGTACCTATTATATGTATAGTACCTATTATATGTACAGTATAGTATATGTACAGGACCTATGATAAACCTATGTAGTTGATTGTTAGTTGGGTAGCTAGGCTAGTTTTGTTGGACTTACAAAAAATTAGACTTATAAATGTACTCTCAGACCAGAACTCATTTGTATATAGAGGGCTGGCTGTAGTGGTTTCCAGGGACTGGTGAGAGAGGAAACTGAGGACCAGCTGCTAGAGGGTATGGGGTTTACTGAAGGGATAAGGAGAATGTTCTTGAATTATATAGTGATGATGTTGAACAATCTTATGAGTATACTAAAAACCAACAAATCATATACTTTAAAAAGATGACTTTTAGAGTATGTGAATTTTATTTCAATTAAAAAAAAAATACAAGACCCCACCATACCAAGTGGTTATATCTCCTATATTATAGGAACTGAGAACAACACATATTTTCTTGTCACAATTATATTTAATGAAGATACTAGTTGTTATTTACAGAAGATATACATACATACAATTCCTGCACATTAAATGTAGCCTAATTGTGGAAACAGGAAAAAATGTACTCCAAAATTACATACTAAATAAAATAAATAAAAAGTAATTATTTGGCACAATATCTATTATGTAGCAAATAAATAACTCTATACCATTGATTGAATGAACTATTTACAATCTATTTGAAAGTGCAAAACAATTGCTGAAAAATTAAGGTATCTGTAATAACATTTAAGTCCAGAAAATATGTGGGTTTTTTTAAATCAGTAACAATAATTAGCCAATAGTAAAGGTTTTTTTAATGCCCAGGAAAATAATTTTGAAAAATGTTTTGTGCATATTGTGCTCTTCTGAAATGTCTTCTTTTTTTTTTTTTAATCTTAACGCTGGCAATTTTAAGAACCTTGGAGTTTCTCAGTGGAATTTATATATGCAATCCTGAATTGTAAGTTTTAAAAAGTTATATTGTAAACATAAATATTATTCTATAAATCATTCAGAAATTACAGACCAGTCTCCCCTAAAATCACATAAATAGCCAGAATGTTTTCTAGTAATGTGGTCAGGTACAGTTCCTTCAGAGGTAAGACTATGAAGATGGAAGAATACAGCCTTTAGTTTGGAGTTACATGGATTCCTCAACACCTTCCAAAAACCCCATGCTCAAGTCAAGGTGTTGAGTTAGAAGTTATGAAACTATACCACCACTATGTAGCCAAATAAATACCATTTGTAGCACATTTCATCCTGTAAATACTAGAAAAAATATCGGGAGCTTGATAGTTCTCTTGACAATGATATTTCTACCGTACTCTTCATGTTGCTCTTATTTTATGTTTCAGCAAAGAAGATGGCACAACTGGAAATAAAATAAGGTGACTATGAACAGGGGATTTCTAAGTTAGAGTGTGCAAGCTGTATGCAAGTCAAAGAATTTCTTCTCTTGCCATGATGCTGGTAAGCTGAATGCAGCCCTGAGATGTCTCAGGATGGGTTTTTGCTTGTTTTATAGAATTCTCTAGTGACAATATGGTCAGTAGTAGCATAAATGGCATTTTTGAAAGATTGTAGACGGAGGCTAACGTTGTTCTGGGCACTTGAAATGTCTATGGTCGACGAGGCTCTAGTCTGTGTGACATCTGCGATAAAGTTCTCTGGTTGTCAATCACATTTAATTGGCGTACGTAACTCCGGACATCCTGATGGTTCTTATTAGCTTGAGCTGCATCAGGATCTATTGAAAGAGGAAAGAGTAGGATTGGCATTGCATAATATATGCATATAAGATACAGCTTAATTTTCTCCAACTTATTACATTTATCATGGACTCCTGGTTTCCATCAAGACCTTTCAACATACTATATTCATTGAACTGTTTCTACTTGGATGTTCCATCTCTTCCCTCCCATGTATTTTGATCATTTTCCTTTGCATCAGATATTGTTTTAAAGAAACACCAAATAAAAATGAAAGCATCACCCAACAACCCTGGTTATATATTAAAATTGTTTCCCCTTGCCATCCCCCAGAGTGTGTCACTGATCTCTACTCCCTTTGACCCAGAGGAGGACTAATGGCAAAAAGACATAGTTCTCATTAGCTTCTAACAAAAGCACTTAACACCTGAGCTGACCTGAGGCAAGCCAGTGAGACGCTAAAGTCTGACTGCCCTGAATACTTGCAGACAACATACAGCCTTACTCCATAGGTTGCATGACTGTCCATACTCAGAAAAACAAATCAACTCAGGCTGAAGTCATGACTTCTACTAGACCTTCAATTCTCTGATGCTATATGTTCTGAAATCCCAGTTACCATTCTAGTTTCATCCACTCCCCAAAGCATTTGAGCACCAGAGCGATCAGAAGTCAACTGATTTCCCTAAAACCAGGCTGAAAGAAGAATAAAATGCCCAATCAGATGTCTATACAGGGAATAGACGTGCATGAGGAAAGTCATTTGACCTCTGGTGAATGGGAAAGATAGTTCCCTTCAGAAGTGACTATCCAGCTCCTGCATCCTGAGTTGGCAGATCTTCCTATTTCTCTAGAGAAATAAGAAATCTGGATTTCTTCCCTGGGAATTCTTCCATTTTTGAATGATTACATTATTTCAGAATAAAAGGGGAAAAAAAGCTCCATTTAGATCCAACACCTCAGCAATGGTCCATGGGTGGCCTCTGACCCATGGATGCCAGTGTGGGGCACTAGGAGTGGCCGAGCTAGCCTGGACTCTGGACCAGCGTTCTTTCTGCCATAGCACATTGCCTTCTGCAGTCCATCTGTTCTCCTTAGATGCACACACCNATTGGATGACATGACCGGCTCGATGGAAATGAGTCTGAGCGAGCTCCGGGAGTTGGTGATGGACAGGGAAGCCTGGCGTGCTGCAGTCATGGAGTCACAAAGAGTCAGATACGACTGAGTGACTGAACTGAACTAACATGCTCCTTCACGATGGTAAGGACAGCAACAAGCATGAAGGGGAGGGAGAGTCCTGGGTTCCATCCAGCCACAGATTGGCCACCTTACTCAGCCTGGTCAAGATCCGAGATTGAAATTGGCTCTAAGTTGAGGGCAGTACCATGTAGGGGCTGCCCAGGGTGAGGTGGTTGGTGTTGCCTCAGCTGCCAGGCTTCATAGAGGCTCCCACAGTACCCAGGCCTTTGGCCTCAAGCCCCAGGCCGACAGCAATTTGAGTCCCATAAGGAAGTGATGTTGACCTCCCAGGAGGGTGTTACGTTTCAAGACTCCCTCTAAGGGCCAGCGTTGCTGGGTAAGGGGTCCGTGGATGGCTGGGGTGATGCATCCCTGTTCCCGCTGCTCCCCACATCCCACATCTCCTCCAGGTCCTCACCCTGCTCCACGGTCCCCTCACAGCAGTTCTCTTCCAGCCGCCAAAATGAGTCTCCACAAAATGAAACTAGTTCAGCCCTCTGCTGCAACGCCCCCAGGATTCTCAGGTCCCTCAGACTGAAAGCCGAGCTCTGGGGTGGCCTTCGAGACCCTCACCTCGTGGCCTCACGCTGCCCCGCCCCTCCGTCCTGACCCCTCCCCCACCCGGTCTCTACTCAAGGTCACCTCCATGGACAACAGATTAGCTAAGATTCCTCAGCATGTGGGACCAAGTCATCCTGAAGTTCCTGACTGCAAAGCACTGACTGGTCTTGAGAGCAAATT
>SJYV01050413.1:93527-160581 GCA_006410875.1 Neotragus pygmaeus
CCCGCTGAGCCTCCCTCCCACCCCACCCCTCTAGGTCATCACAGAACTGAGCTGAGCTCTGTGTGCTATACAGCAGCTTCCTGCTGGCTGTCTATTTCACACACCACGGTGTATATATGTCAGTCCTACTCTCCAAAAAACATAAAAGTGGCTATGTGCATACGTATAACTGATTCACTTTGCTATACACCTGAAACCAACACAACATTGTAAATCGACCACTGCAATCAAATACTCCAATAAGAAAATACTTTAAAGACACTCTCGTATAAATATGGCCTCATAGTAAATCGTTTTCAGAGTTCATTGACTTGAATTGCCCTGCTGATGCTGTTAAAATGTGTTCGTTAATATAGCTAATGTGTTAGTATGCATTGCCCGTAGTATCTTGAGATCCGATGTATAGCATGGTGACTATACTTAACAACACTGAATTATATTTATATACTGGAAATCTGCTAAGACAGTAGACTTCAGGTGCCTTTGCTACAACAAGTGCTAAATGTGTTAGGAGATGGATAGATGTGTTAATTAGCTTGACTGTGATAATGATTTCACTGCTCATATACATATCAAGACATGCAGCTATATTTCTGTAATATATACAATTGTTCACTTAAAAAAAAAAGTCTGGGACTTCCCTGGTGGTCCAGTGGTTAAGAACCTGCCTTCCAGCGAAGGGGCCCTGGGTTCTGATCCCATGGAGCAACTAAGACCTCGCACCCCAACTACTGAGACCTTGAGCCCCAAGTAGAGAGTCCGTGTGCCACAACCAAAGGTCCCAGGTGCTGCAACTAAGGGCAGACAAATAAGCAAATATTTTTCTAAAAAGAGAGGGTCTTGTTATCAGACAGCCATCCTGAGCCATCTTAGACCGAAGCTGTCGTTTTGCTCTGAGTTCACAGGAACACTTTATTCTGTTTTGTTTTTTCTCTTAATCGTCAGGCCCTGTCTTCCATATAAGAATCACCTACAGAGTTTGCCAGAGCAGATTCCTGGACCCCTCCCAACATTCCAGGGCAGTCTGCCCATAGGTCACCCTTTGAGAAAGACCCCTGTGGACCCCCTGGTTTGCTGCAGGCCACCGGCTCAGTCATGTGGACAGAGTCTTTCCTTTCCTGCCCCCACGTTCAGGATGGCAGCGTGGACTTGCTTCGTGCAGAAGGGCATGGCTCTGGTCCATTCATTCAACAATGTGACTGACCTGCCTGCCACAGCCAATCAGAGGGCAGGGGCCGGGGCCCCTCTCCGCCTCCTGAAGTCCACGTGGGAGTCAGAGCCGTGGCCTGTGCTCCACTGGAAGACAGGAGCTCCGAAGCACCCCTGCATCCTACCAGGGGGGCCCCACGCCTTTCAACAGCCGGGTGGGAGGCCTGGCCGCCTCCTCGAGCCATCTTACCTGGTCTCCTGCTCCCGGGGCGCCTCCTGGCCTCCAGGCTGCTGACACCTGAGGACAAGTCAGGCTAACAGTCCGGCCAGCTGATCCAGACCGGACTGGACTCTGCAGGGGTCCCGCCAGCCCTGCGGCTCCCCACCGGACCTCGGAGACTGGGTCTCGCCTCTCCTCCATCCCCGCAGTGTTCCTCCCAGGACCAACCCCTCCTGCCCATCCTTCCCTGGGAGTCCCTCCTCTCTGTCTCCCCTCAACCAAGCATCTCTGGATTTCTGACACCCCCTGGGGCCTGGGTCAGGGCCATGGTGTTCCCCTTACGCTGAAAGAGCCAGCCGAGGGCCTGCTTCTGTGAGATGAAAGCCGTTTACCATCTGCCCGCCAGGGTCTTGGCCAGTTGATTGATGATAACTGAGTGCTCACTGCGTACACTTCGGGACGACAAGGACTAAGATGACTGGGCTTTGAGAAGTGGAGGAGGCACGGTAGTGGAGCCGGTTAGCTGATAATCCCAGCAGGGGAGCAAGGCCAAGACCAGCACCCATGACCTCAGCGAGGCAGCCTGCGGGAGGGGTCGGGGCTGGGCTCCCTAGGACTGTGGCCTGGATTCCAGATCCTCCCTCTGCGTCTGAGTAGCCGTGTGGCCAGGGCGGTCACTTAGCCTGTCCTGCCTCCGTTTCCTGGTCTAATTAATGGGAACAACACTAAGCGGTTTGGTGCGCTGTCATATTAATATTACATCGACTAGCACAGATAGAGGATTGGTGCTCAGTGGCTCCAGGCTCTCACAGAGGGCCCAGTGGGTGCTGGCTGTCGTCATCCTCATCATAACCATCACCACTGTCACCTCTGTTGGCCCCGTCACCATCCTCAGGGTTCACAGGAAAGCGGCGTAGCCTTGGGCTGCGGGTCGGTCTTGAGTTGGACCTCAAAGCAGAGGGCCTTGGCTGCAGGCCCAACCTATGTATGGCCCTTCCTGTTCTTGACACACACTACCAAGGGTTTACTATGAAAGAGCGGGAATCGGGTGCCAGCCAAACAGGGAGTTGTGCATTGACATGCAGAAAAGAATCCAGTGATATTTACGAGCCCATGAAGTACAGCTGGCGTTAAGACTGGAGTGCCGGTAAAAGTGCCTGCCAACAAAGTAACAAAAAAAAAAAAGAAAGAAAGAAAAGACTTTCCTGGTGGCCCAGAGGTTAAGATTCCAAGCTTTCAACAGGGAGCGCAGGTTTGATCCCTGGTTGGAGAATTAAGATCCCACTGGTCATGCAGCCCAGCCAAAATTTAAAAAAAAAAAAAAAGCCTGCCAGTTTGTCTCGTGCCGGCTTTCTGGAAGGAGTGAAAAGATGAGACTCCCCTTGTCACTCCCCGACTCTCCCCTGTCGCCCTCCACCCCCAGCTCCACAAGCTCTCAATGGACTGTTTAGGCCTTAACAACTCTGGAGAGCTATTATGATCTATCGGGTGAAAAAAAATCACTTACTTTACAAAGCGGTGTGTGTGATTTTCACCATTGACTATAACAGCAACAGAGAAGCATTTCAGCCGTCTGAGTGCGTGATGGGCGTGCGCCCGCCGTCTCTAAGCGTGGATCCACAATGAAGGCAGTTAGCCCCCGGGACCCACTTGGCGCCGTGGAGTAAACAGCGTGCACCTCGTCCATGGGCTGAGTATGTCGGAACCAATGCTCAGGAACCTCCATGATCAGCCTGGGAGGCCATCGAACACTCAGAGACTGTCTTCACAAAGCCTCCCATGGCGAGGCAGGGCCCCAGGGAGCACCCACCCAATCAGAAAAGAGGCTCGAAGTTCTGCTCGTCTGCCACCAGCCAGTGAGGGTTAAAAGCAGAGAAGCCTGGCCGTCCCTGGCGGTCCAGTGGTTAAGACCCCCGGATGTGGGGTGGATCCCTGGTCCGGGAACTAAGGTAGCACACGCCGCCCTTGCTCTGAGAAGCATCTAACTTGTCTGCCCCTCCCCTCCCCCCTCCCAAGCCACTCCTATTGCTCCAGGGTAATCTCCCCACTTCCTTCCTTCGTAGCAGCTGGTCACCTGCAGTTGTTATACCTACTCGTGGATCTGCTGCACCCCCATGAGTTCAGGGAACTGTTCTGTCCTGCCTCCACCAGGTNTATTGCTCCAGGGTAATCTCCCCACTTCCTTCCTTCGTAGCAGCTGGTCACCTGCAGTTGTTATACCTACTCGTGGATCTGCTGCACCCCCATGAGTTCAGGGAACTGTTCTGTCCTGCCTCCACCAGGTCAGCGAGGCCCAGGGCAGTACCTGGCATACAGTCAGAGCTCAATAAATATTTGTCCAGTGAATGAAGTAGCCAAGAGCTGACCATGTCTTATAACCGTCACAGCACTTATCACTACAGCCTGTCCGTTCTTTATCTGTTGGCTGTCTCTCTGCTCTGCCTGGAACATAAGCTTCATGAAGATAGGCACCCTCTCTGCCTCAGTCTCCACCGCACTCGCAGCGCCCAGAGCAATGTAGGCACAGAGCAAAGCGTGAATGAATGGTTGCTGAAGGTCGCATGGTTGTTGATGAAATCTTATCATTTTATCAAACTCCTGATTATATATATGTGTGTGTGTGTATCTTTTAAAATAGGCTACTGTTCAAAAATTGTCTCAACGTGGGAATTCTCTGGTGGCCCAGTGGTTAAGACTCGGGCTTCCATCGCCGTGGGCCCAGGTTCAGTCCTTAGTCAAAGAAGTAATATCCTGCAAGCTGGGTGGTATGACCAAAAATGAAAAATCTCCTCAACATATTTCATGGTGTAGCTTAACATCACACACACATACACACATTCCTCTCATTAACCTATTCTATGCATTTTGACAAATTATTGAGTACTTCTGGACCAAAGACATAATCTTTGGCAATTACACTTCTAAGATGCACCACTTTCTAAAACTTCTATCAACTCTAATCTCCTAATATTCCATATATTCTGCATATTGGTACACAGAGTTTAAACCATGCCTCGTCCCCAATATACTGACTTCAGTCCCTGGGCCTTCCCTACCCATGGGTGAGTGTGGACGTTCCCTGGGGTACTTGGTGGTGCCTTCTCGATGCCAGGCCCCACAGAGACGCTGGGGAAAGCTCACTGAGCTGGGAAGAAACGCTGCCTTCCCACGGCCTCCTCTCTGTGCGCCCCTTTGCGTCTCCTGTTCTTGTAAGGACCCCAGTCTTGCTGGATCAGGGCCCGCCGAGTCAGTGTGCAGTGATGGGTTTTCTCTTCTGAGGCTCCAAAATCACTCAGCATGGTGACTGAAGCCATAAAACCAGAAGACGCTTGCTTCTTAGAAGGAAGGCAATGACACGCCTAGACAGCGCGATTAAAACCTAGACATCACTTTGCCGACAAAGACCATAGTCAAAGCTGTGGTCCTTCCAGCAGTCGTGTGAGAGACGGTGTGAGAGGTGGACCATAAAGAAGGCTGAGCACCTAAGGATGCTTTCAAACTGTGGTGCTGGAGAAGACTCTTGACAGTCCTTTGAATAGCAAGGAGATCAACTCAGTCCATCCTAAAGGAAATCAACCCTGTGTACTCATTGGAAGGACTGATGTTGAAGCCAAAGCTCCAAAGCTTGGGCCATCTGATACGAAGAGCTGACTCATTGGAAAAGACCCTGATTCTGGGAAAGACTGAGGGCAAGAGGAGAATGGAGTGGCAGGGGATGAGATGGTTAGATAGCACCACCAACTCAATGGATATGAGTTTGAGCTAGTTCCAGGAGATAGTGAAAGACAGGGAAGCCTGGCATGCTACAGTCCATGGGGTCTCAGAGACTCAGACAGGACTTAGCGACTGAACAACAATTCTAGTAGCTGTTCTGGAGGCTCTTTGTTCTTATTCATGCCTTTGACAGGAAGTTCCTGGAGGGCAGGAATAAGCCTTTGCTGTATTAAGTTCTCCACAGCAAAGTGTCAGTTACTTATTAGTTACTTAAGTATCAGTTCAGTTCAGTCGCTCAGTCCTGTCCAACTCTTTGCCACCCCTTGAGAATGCTGCTGCTGCTACTGCTGCGGCTAAGTCGCTTCAGTCGTGTCCGACTCTGTGCGACCCCATAGACGGCAGCCCACCAGGCTCNACCCTGATAGTTCACCACCTCTGATGGATCCCTGTTTTAAATAAAATGTTTCGCGTTAAAACCCAACAAATTTCGCCTCCGTTAAGTGCTCATTTCTTTGCATCTTATTGATACTTTTCACTGTTTGTAAGCAATCGCTGTGTTTTTCAAGTGGCTTTAGGATACTGTGAATATATTTGTGTTTTATGTAGTAAGAAGAAAAGAGAAAAAATATATATGTGTTTTAGAGGGCTTGCAGACACACATGTTCCTTTTCCTAAACTTCCCAAGCAGTCAATAGGAAATGAACAAGATAGTCATTGTTGTCTTTTGCATGTATGCACTAGGGAAATGGTTACATCAGCCAAGTTGGATTGATTTTTCTAACAAGTGACCAGTACCCAGTTGAGTTTCTCATAAAGTCATGAAACCAATCGCTTTGTTCCCTCCTTTCACAGAGCGCAAAGGTTTCGATGGCTTTTCCTCCTTTAAGGAAATCTTTAACCATAGCCGTCATGTTTTTCTTATTCTGCAAAGAATTCCGGGGTGGAGGGATTAAATGAATCATTCAAAGCTCAGGTCACTGCCTGTGCCCTGGGCCTCTGGCAGCCACTCAGTTGAGAGCCCACATAGACTTGCTCCAGAGAAGTGTCGCCGCCGCTGGGCTGGTGCGGGGGGCTGCGGTGGTCGCCGTGCCGGCCGCAACTCTGAGCGTGCATGTGCTCTAAGAACAGCAGCCACATTCTTCTAATTAAAGTCCCAAGAGAAGCCAAGAGGCACCCGCTCTGTAGTCCCGTTTGCGCTTCCATCACTGTCTTAAACAGGCACCGTTAACATTTGTCTTACTTCGGAAGTTAGGTGAGTGTGTTTTGTTTGGCTTCTCTGAGAGCTCGAAGGTACAGAATGTGTATCCTGGACATAGTGTTCAATTCCACTTCCTCGTGCTGGGCAACGTCCCTGAGCATCTCCAGGTTCATCTGACCAGTAGCTGGTCCAGCTAAGGAAGGGATTGCTAATCCAAGGCTGCTCTCAAGGAGGCCCTGCCCAGCGTAGGGTGAGCTGGAAGCGCGGAGCACACATGAGACACTGTTCCTCCATGGCCTTGTACAGAATGGCCAGGGAAGTTCCCAGATGCTTTCCATGCCCATTCTTTGCCATGAAACTTCCGTTTCCCCTTTCAGTAAGAGCTCTTACTACAGTGGGTCCAAAACCAGTGCTTCCCTTGGCCGGCCAGAACCACAACTGCCGCTCTCCTAGAAGCTCTGACTCTACTTTTTCCACCCGTTTCTAGGAAATTAGGCTTCACCTTGATGGAATGAGATCCAAGTTGTCATAATATGAGAAACGACTCAGTTGCAAGTGATCTCACCTTTGTCATTTACAAAATGCCCTGTTATAAGACGCCATTGTTTTGGAGGTGATCCTCATAGAATGCTGTATGTATATTTCTCTGTAAGTAGCATCACATCAAACGTTTCGTTGTTCTTGTTCAGTCTCTTAAGTCATGTCCGACTCTTTGAGACTCCGTGGACTGTAGCCCGCCAGGCTCCTCTGTCCATGGGAATTCTCCAGGCAAGAATACTGGAATGTGTGGCTATTTCCTCCTCCAGGGGATCTTGCCGACCCGGGGATTGCATGCGTGTTCCCTGCATCTCAGGCGTATTCTTTACCCCTGAGCCACCAGGAAGGCCCCAGGCGTTTAGTACCTTTTCCTCTGTCATTCTTTAAGGTCTTTCTACGGCCTGTCCCTGCTTCTCCTGTGTCCAATTTCACCATTTGTAAAAGCCTTGGGCAAATCACTCCCACAGCAGTGCTAAGACACTTCATTGACCTGTTTTATGCATTTCGATGACAAAAGACGAAACGCCAGTCTTATTTTCACTATGATCACTTCTGTAGTGAGTTCATGAGAAAAGTACTCACCTAGGGGAAATAAAGTTCTTTACCAAAGACATCAGGCTCAGCCCTCCTGGTCCCCCTCTGAAGCCACTCTGCATTGTCTTTAAGTGATACCTCCCTTTGTCAGGGATCTCCCTGTGGAATCAGACCCTTGGGTTGTCTTATTTGTTGGTAATAGTGCACTTGGTCAGGCCCTTACAGGAGAAAGCTAAATGCAGGGTGGAAAAGAAATATTTAGCCCCTAGAAACCAGAGGAACTGTGCTCTCACCAGGGGCATTAACTCTGGTGCTCTGTACTGTTTGAATTATGTTCAGTGACCACGGCAGCCCACCGCATGTCCACCAGTGGGCTTCATCTACAGAGTTCTTCCTGCTGTGAGAACCAGGGATGCCCCAGCTAGGTGATTGCAGTCCTTAATGTGGTGCCCAATTTTATGATTGAAATCTACTTAATGAGGAGAGCTGAGCCTTCTGTTCTTTAGTGTTTTATTCCAAGGGCATCTCTTGCCTTCATTGTGCGTGTACGTTGTGAGGGTTGTATTATTGGGTTCTTTGCGAGTTTCAGCATTAGTAATGGCTGAGACAGGGCTGCAGACTCGTGGCTTGGCCACAATACGTTTTTACAGCATTTCACTTTATCAGTTCATTCTAAACCTGATACCAGGACCATCACAGGTGGAGGTTACCAGATTTTTTAATTGAACTCTGATATTATCTTTGATGCAGTAAATACAGTTTTTTTATTTTGCTATCTTCTGTGAATTTAAAGGACCCATTAATGTCTACCAAAGAAGAGGGGAATCGTTGGGTGTGTGTGTCTTTGTTTATTCAGTATGTGGGAATGCTGAAATGTAAAACTCTTCCTTGTCTCCTATATTTACTAAAGACTACCTTTAATCCCTTTCAGAAATTCATCTGCGGTTCTGTCCACCTTGACATTCCCTTTCTTCCATCCCCTTCTCATAAACCCAGAGAGGACAGGCACATCATTCAGAAAATAGAATTTGCCTCAGAGTTTTGCTTTTCCAGCTGATGAAACCCACCAGCCAGCCTCCTTAGCCATTCTGGGCTCAGGCTTGAACCTCTTGGGCCCCAGGTATTAATTTTGTTTGTTTTGTTATCCGAATGCTCTGAAAACATCGCCTGCAAGTTGTGGGCATTGATAACGCCCCAAATGGCAGGAAGGTTTTCTTCCATGTGTCTGGCTTCCTGCCCTCCCCAGCCCCCGCCCTGCACACGATCTCCCCAGGCCCTCAGATACCACTGTCCCTGTGTGGGACACACTTTTTTTCTGGATGCTGAGTCAAGGGGCCTCATGTGTAGCATTACAACCACAGGAAATAAGGTTTATTTGCCTTTCAAAGAGGAAAGGTAGATGAACCTGAGACCAGGACCTAAAATATTGCATCCTCATGTCTGAAGTCTACCTACAGTAGCCTTAACTACAGTTGTTGGATTGTAGGCAGGGTTTGTGTAATAGTCCATCCTGGAAAATCTGGACCATAAACTTTGCTGTTCCCACCCACCTGACTACTCAGTCTCATCAATCCAACTACATCCATCACAAGGCGATTAGAGATATTATGGGTGAAACCCGGGAAAAATCTTACGAAGATTCCCCAGGTTTCAGAAGGCCTAGAATCCTCTCTCTTCTCTTAGTCTGGATGAAATCCAGGCCAGGAGCTGACGGGCCGGCGGGAAGCGGGGCGGGGGGTTCACTAGGGCCACTGCTCACAAATCTTCCAGACACAGGCATGCAGGGGACTGGGATCCTTCCAAAGACCTCCAGACGGGGGCTCTTGGAACCCCCCCCTTCTTCCTGTGTGTCTCCCGAGTGGCCACCACAGCACCCAGCTGGCTCTCTGGAGAGCTGAGTACCAGCGCGGCCCTTGCAGTTCCAGGAGAAAGGGGCGTTTCTCCAGGAGAAAGCTGCGCCTGAGACACCTGCCTCTCCCACTCCCCTGCCCGTGCCCCTGTGATTGTGTTCTTCCATCCTCTGCTGCTGCTGCTGCTGCTAAGTCACTTCAGTCATGGCCGACTCTTTGCGACCCCATAGACGGCAGCCCGCCAGGCTCCCCCGTCCATCCTCTGAGTTTGCTGTTATTCCTGTTTTCCGGAGTCGTGGGGCTTAAGGACTTGACCAAGAGCACCCTCGGAGGTGTCAGATCAGCCCAAAGCCTAACGCAGTCCCTCCCACTCCAGGCTCCATAGTCTCGTTTGTCTTAAGCCCTATTACCAGCCCTGAGCCTGCACCCATGCCCCCCGCCCACCTCCCTCCCAGCCGGCCTCAACAAAAGGATGATGAGAAGCCCCCAGGTGGCGCCCACGCCTTTGCCTCCCCTGCTCCGGGGCCCGCTGCGTAGTGGTGGTCAAACCTCCAGGTCACTGCAGACACTGACCCTCGGTGTGGTTTCAGCTGGTTGTGTGCTTGGTGGAAGGGGTGACCGGAGTCATGTGCTCCTTGAAGCAGGGTCCTCATTCCATGTGGGTTCTTTCGCTGATGTTTTGATGCATTCTGCAAACCGTTGGAAGGCAATTCTTCCTGCGTGTAGTGGTTCCCTCTGCCCTCAGGAATTTGATTTACAACCTGGCCAGGCCATAAACCTCGGCTCTTCTGAAAAACGGCAAAGTATGGGAAAGAATGTAAATTATAAATACTGAATTCCTATGGTCAGCAATAATGTAATGACCTGGCTTGTTGTGTTTTGTGTTTTTTTCTTTAAATACGGCATCCATATGGCTTTCATTTCTAAGGGGCTAGGTTTGCCACCACCCCCTCCCCAACACCACCATCACCATATTTCCTAGGGAGCAAAGATAACCATGAAATGTCCCACTGGGATAGGGTGTTTTTTCCACAGTGAAAAGAAGCACTTTCCCATGTGATGACTCACTGGTCCAAAGTGGACATGCCGCTCTTCACTGAGAGGGACGGGACCCTAGGTCACAGTGACATCACCACAGTCTGGTCGATCTGCTCCAAACCAGCCCCTGGTGTTGTCACTTAGCAAATCCCACCCCTAGTGTTGACCTCCTAGGAGGAGGCTTTCCTGTAAGATTGTTGAAGTCCTCGCCCTGTCCCTCTTACCAGTCTAGGTTGGCTTACTCACTGGAAGCAGACTTCTCACTTCCACTCCCGCCACTGCTGGTGCCGTCATCAAAGACAGCTTCAAACTCATCCCGAAGACCAGCTGGTGGCTGGGTTTGAATTTTCATTCCAGCAGTGGGTCAGCTCCTGGCTTAAATTTCACATGCAGGGCAGAAGCAGCTCCTTGCTCTGCTAAGACAGGACGGAGCTGCTGGTCACTGCATAAATTCCTGCTGCCCTCTGTAGAATCCAGTGCCTCAGAGGGCTGTGCTCGTCCTCAGCATTTCTGCCTTTAAACGCAACCATGTCCCCAGTACAAAATGATGGGTGAAAGCTGGGAAAACACCCAGGGCCCCAAGCTACTGTTAGAACAGCCCTAGTCTTCCCGTAGCATCTATTAAAGTCAATGGGATTGTGTTTTCTTTGGTCAGGAAGTGTGCTAATAGCAGAGGAGGGTGCGTGAGAAAATGACGCTCGAGCTCACAGGGGTGTCTACCCACAGAAATATACAGGCTCGCACCACCTTTTCACCCCCACTCTCGCCTTCATGCCTTCTCTTCATTTTCTTTGGGTCGTATTTGATACACAAAATGCTAAGCCCAGATCTAGCATGGGACCTGCCAAGCCACACATAGGGTGTGGAGGAGAGGGCCAGAGTTCTCAGAAATGTCCAAGGGGAGGTTGTATACATTTTGCCCACCAGGATAACCTCAGTTGCAGTTCTGTTCCTCAAAATTGTGTCTCTGCCAGAAGGTACTATGTATGTACCTCTAAGTAATTTCAACAGAAATCAAAGATAAGCCCCTCAGTGATGGCCATAGAACATGTACATGTCAACTGATGGTTACCTTTGCGTGTCAACATGACTGGTCTAAGGGATGCCCAGACAGCTAGTGAAATAGTATTTGGGGATGCGTTGTTGGTGAGGGTGTCTCTGAAAGAGACTGGCATTTGAATCTGTAGACAGTAAAGCAATTGCTCTACCTGATGAGGGTGGGTGGGCCTCACACAATCTGTTCAGGGCCTGAATAGAACAGCAGCACAGAGAAATGGTGAATTTGCTCTCTGTCTGCTTGATGTGAGGCATCCTTCTTCTTCCCTTGGACCTTGCTGCTCCTAGTTCTCAGCTTTCAAACTCAGACTAGAATTTATACCCCCCCTGCCCTCCCCACCCCATGCCCCATGCATAGTGAGGCCTTTGAACTTGAACTGAATCACAGCACCAGCTTTCCCGGTTCTCCAGCTTGCAGACAGCAGGTTGTGGGACTTGTAGGCCTCCGTAGCTGTGATAGCCAGTTCCTATAATAGCTCTCCTCATATATAGAGACATATATANTTTAAAAAACAGCCAGTATACCCACTATTTAAAAACTTTTGTTGAAACATTGAATGTGTTTCCTGCTTGCAGTTTATTGTGTATTTTATTACTTGTAATTCATATATATGTTTAACTTTTATTCTGTTTTTTTCCCTCTTTAGTTGTAAGTGGTTTTTTTTATTTGTTTTGTTTTGTTTTTTTTCATTTTGCTTCCTGGTCTTTATAACTACCATTGATGCTAACTACTTATTTTCCAGAAGTGGATATACCACATCTTACTTTACATTTCCTCTATTTGACATTCAATTTGTATTCATTTCTTTGCTATAATGTGAGTGAATGAAAAAACAGCTTTGTATATGTACTTTTTCTTATATTAGGGCTTATTGTGTCCACCAGTTGGTAAAAAGAAAGTGTTAACACTGTGTCAAATACTATGAAACATTTTCTGATGTTGGTGAATTTTGCCAAATTTCCTTCCATAGGAGTTTCTCTGTCATTTTGTTAAGTATTGTGTAGCCAAGTATTAATAGCTCTCTCTTCACTGTCACTAACATTATGTCCACAGGATTTTCTGCAGACCCCAAATGTGCAAATTCACCCTAAGCCTTTGAGAAATTGGCCATGTGCCATTAAGAGGATGAGAGCAAGCATGAAATTGGCTATAAACAGGTGCATTGCACAATTGATTATCCAAGCCTCTGCCTCTTCTATAAGTAATCATAGTCTCCTTACAAGAGTCATGTTGCAGAGGAAACCCACCATTTACAGAGCCAGGAAGGCACCTGGTATCAAGACAGAGGGTAAAGATGAGCAGAGGCAGAGAAAACAGAATGTCATTTCAGAGCAAGTCTGTTCCTGTGGGCCCGGGGACTTCACACCATGGAAGTGCCCTGAACTGCTTCCTGTCTGAGAATTTAAATCATCAGACTACACACCTAGTCTTTTAGGGGACTCTGTAATTGCTGAGGGAACCAGTTTCCTGGGCCAGGTCCATTAGATGTTGTAAGTAAATTTTGGGAAACGGCCATGCAACCCTCGCCAAGGGTTTTCTACTTTAATAAAAGTAGAGTTTGGCTATTGGCCCAAGGATTCCACCTGGCCATAGCCATGCATGTTATATGGGAGCCCACAGACTTCTTTGAGGCTAAGAAAGAAGGTAATTTTCTTCTTACGATGCGGAACTGAGTCTAAGACCCAGTTCTAGGTGGTCCACCAGAAACAAATGGTGATGTTGAATTGAACAGCTGGCATCTTTTGCAACATGAACTCTCAGGGAAAGAAGCTTAAAGCAAATCACCAGCTGGCATAGCAGTCTAATTTCTGACAAAGGTACTAATCACAAGTTTTTATTTCCATAGGCCTACACCCTTACCTCATTCCTGCGTCCATAATTTATGTGCTTAATTCATAGTTCACATTGGTGAAATATACAGGGTGGATTTAGAATTTAGAATTGGAATTTCTTAATCTTTTAAGTCATTACATTCTCATGTGTTTTTCATATTCAGTCCAGAAAAAATCTGTATTTCTACCATTAATATGTCACTCTTTCCTTTTCCTCAGAGTTTGAAAGATCTGTGCCCCATATTTTTCTTAGCATTACAACTTTTTTGAGAAGATTCTTGTAATTCATCCATTAATTCCCATTGTTTATGAAGTGCCTTGTCCATCATTCCTCATGTTTTCAGAATCCACATTAAGTCTACACCTTTGTATATATCTGAATTTCTTCTTCAACAGTCCTTTTCTATAGCTTTTTTCTTTTTCACTTTGAACTTTTTCATATCTATGTTTCATATCTGCCAACATAGAATTCTTTTCAAACTCTAATATTATAGTAATAATCACTATAGTAATATTTTAAAGACACCTCAACTTATATTTTATCCATTTATTGCCCTTTTTTATCATGTACTATCTTTGTTCCCTGCATGTTGCTGAGCACTGAGGAGCCAGTGGTGAACAAAAAGTAATTGTTTCTCTGCTTTCATGAAATTCATTGTCTTGTAGGGGTGCCAGATAAGTAGATAAGACTAAGATTTTTTTTTAATTGTAACTACCATAAATATTCTGAATAGGTAAAGGATGCTGGGAGGATGTATGAAAGGAGGATATAATCTGGTTTGAAAAGTCAGGGAAGTGAGTTTGAGAAAGTGACACTGTGCTGAGACAGAAAGGATAAATAGAGGTTACATTTGTGAGTGAGGGAGGGGAGGGAGATAAGAATGTTCCAGACAGAGGGAAGAGTATGTGCACATCTTATCATGGGAGCAGAGAGTGTCCATGACTCTGTTCAAAGGCCACTGTGACTGAAGTACTTGAGGAGGGGGAGTGTGATAAGAGGTAAAGTTGGTGAAGAAAGCAGTGGCCATATTATTATTTGTCTTCATCCTAGGAGCAGTTACATTAATTTCAGTTATCACTGTCTTAGAGCAGCAAATGTTGATCATTTATAACCATTAGAATCATTATCTCTGTTATCCATTGTGCAATATCCAACAAGTCTGAATTCAAATACCTGTATGGCCTAATGGAGTTACGGGTGTTATCCTTGCTGTTGGCATGTGATCTTTCTTGCCCTTGATTTTGAAAGTGTTATTTTAAATTATCCAATAATGCTTTCTGATTCTATATTTTCTCTACCTAATCATCTGTTCTAGTGGTGCCTGGCACAGTGCTTCATGCTTAGCCAGTGATCAGTAGATGCTTGCAGGGTGGTGAGGGAGAAAGAATGAGCTAGAGGTTGCCAGAGGCCTTCTAGAATGCAAAATGCAAAGGCCTCTCAAAGGCTCATTGAGAGAGCCATGTGCTAGTATCTCACAAATTTCTTTCTTTCTTTAAAAAAAACTAAAACACTTTTATTTAGAAAAGCTGAAATGATTGTATGCTAATTTGAACAGCGAGGTTGTTTAAGAAAAGACCTTTTTTTTTTTTTTTTAACTGCACCTCAAGGCTTGTGGAATTCTAGTTCCCTGACCAGGGATCAAACTCAGGCCTCAGCAGTGAACGTGCAGAGTCCTAATGACTGGCCCAGCAAGAATTCCCAAGAAAATTCAATTTTTTTATGTCCTCCAAGAGTTGGAGTCCACTGGGTATGCTTTGTTCTTTCTTCAGTCCTGGAGGAAAACAACAACTGATTTTTCAAATAGTAATTTGTTCCTCCCTTTTCCATGTTTAAAATTCTTATGATTTCTCAGACAGTTCCTTCTGGAAAAAGCTTTCCTCTTCTACCCTGGCCAGCCCTGGTGGGTTCACCTTTACATGCTCTGGGACTCTGACAGGAGGTAAGATGCATGAATGTTTCTTCACTGGGAACAAATTTGTGATGCAAGAAAAGAGAAAGAGAGTGGATCTAGGAACACTGTTTCAAATTGAAGCATCAGTTCAGTTCAGTTCAGTCGCTCACTCGCGTCCGACTCTTTGCGACCCCATGAATCGCAGCACACCGGGCCTCCCTGTCCATCACCAACTCCCACAGTTCACCCAGACTCATGTCCATCGAGTCCGTGATGCCATCCAGCCATCTCATCCTCGGTCGTCCCCTTCTCCTCCTGCCCCCAATCCCTCCCAGCATCAGAGTCTTTTCCAATGAGTCAACTCTTCGCATGAGGCGGCCAAAGTACTGGAGTTTCAGCTTCAGCATCATTCCTTCCAAAGAAATCCCAGGGCTGATCTCCTTCAGAATGGACTGGTTGCATCTCCATGCAGTCCAAGGGACTCTCAAGAGTCTTCTCCAACACCACACTTCAAAAGCATCAATTCTTCGGTGCTCAGTCTTCTTCACAGTCCAACTCTCAACATCCATACCTGACCACAGGGAAAACCATAGCCTTGACTAAACGGACCTTAGTTGGCAAAGTAATGTCTCTGCTTTTGAATATACTATGTAGGTTGGTCATAACTTTTCTTCCAAGGAGTATATTTCCCTCTAAATTATTACTTCTCCTTCAGTTGACTTCTGCTTTCTAAAATGATTCCCCTCTTCTCAAACCCACTATGTTGCCATTATCTGGGTTGGGTGTTGACCAATGTAATCAGAGTTGACAGTACACCAACCTGATTTGAACGTACCTCCTGTCATAGGAATGTGAAACTGTGAAACATCAAACAGCTTTGTGATAGGTCATTCACTCCTGTGTTGGAGATAATTATTTCCTCAGAGTAGTAGACGGCTTTATAATAACTTGGCTAAAAGCCAAGAAGCTCATTGGGTTCATTTCAGATCTGCAGAGCTTCACAGAACGGTTTCAGTGTACAGGATACTGTCATATGTGACAAGCCAACAGGTACTATTCCAGTCCTCACAAATCCCATGCACAAATGTAATTATCATTCAAAGCAGATCTGGTATTTACTATAGTAATCAAACACATGGAAAGCTTTGGGAATGAATGTGAAAGAACTCTGTAGAGAAGGTTAACAATTGGTGTCTTATGTTTTGACCTAATTTGTTTAAGCAACTACATCTGTTGAGGCCCAAGTCCTGTGCTGGGTGCTGGAAATAGGAAGATGGGAAATTTCTTGCCTTTGAGAAGCTCACAGACTAGTGGTGAAGACATAAATAGATCACTGTCATGAAATGTAGCAACTGTAGCGTTAGAGGTATGTGTGTAATTGTAAAGAAGCACAAAGGAGGAGGACTGGAGCCTAGAGTAGAGTGTAGGTCATTTCTCAACATAGTTATTAGGAACGGGATCCTAAACAATGAATGGATAAGGGACAGGACAGGTCTCAATAAGGACACCGAGAGCAGCGGGAAGTGAGTGTGTAAAGACACAAAAGAGCAGAAAGTGTCTTGTTTGAGGAATGGCGAGTCATTCTGCTTTCCAGAACTACTGTCTTCCAGCAGGAGGGAATGCTAAACAAGTTGTTTGTAGGAAAGTTGTAAGCAGACCTAAGAAATTTGGATATTATAGGGCATTATGTGTCACTGAAAATTTCAGCCAGTGTCATGATCAAATACACTTTAGAAGGAGCACAAAAGAGAGGAATCTGGAGGCAAGAGACCAAAATGAGAGGCACATGCTGTAACCAAGCAAGAAGAGGTGAGGGCAGGACTAAAGTTAGAGGGGCACTGTTGCTGCCCACCTGGCTCAATATCCCATGCTGCCCACCTGGCTCAATATCTGGCGGAAGACAGAAAGGTGTTCTGCTCTTTTTCTCTTTCTGAACTAGCTGCCGTAATATGTACATTTAGAATGTAACGTGTTAGGTTGCTCAGAGATTTGATCAGTGTTGTTAAATTGAACTGAGTTAATTTTCTAAAGGAACCAGAATCAAACACAACTAATCATGGACATCAAGATTTTCATTTCTCATCTGCAAAATGGGGATAATTGTAGGACCTTCCTTGCAGGGCGGACATGATAATTAAATGAGATAATGTCTGCCAAGCATCTGACTTTGTGCTGACCCACAGTAAACACATAGTAAGTGTTATTTATCATTACTAATGGAGAGTTAATAAGCATCTAGTGTGAGCCATTGAATACTAAGCCAGACAATAGAGATAAAGTCATGAAGAGAATGGGGCTTCCCAGGTGGCTCAATGGTAAGGAATCCATCTGCCAAGCAGGAGACCCAGTTTTGATTGCTGGGTTGGGAAGATTCCCCTGGAAAAGGAAATGGCAACCCACTCCAGTATTCCTGCCTGGGAAAATCCCATGGACAGAGGAATCCATGGGATTCTGACAAAATCCATTTATCCATGGGATTTTGTTCTTGGTGGGCTCTAGTCCAACAGCTTAGCAACTAAACAACAGGAGCATAAAGAGAACAGAGACCTACTCTTCTCAGTCTCATAGTCTACCTGGAGAAAACAGTACATAAAGAAGTTATTACAAGAATGGGGCAAGTGGAAATAAAGGGTATGGGGAAGGTGTTAGAAGTTGAACAGAGCCTTTGTACACAAAGCAGATTCTTTGAACCAGCAGCATCAGAATCAGCAGCATTTCAAATGTGTTATTAATATAAAGGCAGATTCTTGAAGCCCACCCACACCACACCTAGAATCTGCATTTTAGCAAAAGCTCAGGTGATTTGTGTCTATGTTAAAGATTGAGAAGCAGTACAGAGATGTAGTCATGAAAATTAACTTGATCACTATAGAATGCGTTATTTGCTGAATCCAAATGACTTATTTTAAAAATTAAAATATAATGGGTGAAAAATTGGTATTTCCCCTTTCATAATTAATTTTTGAACTAGATTACATTTCAAAAGGAACCTGTATGCCTAACTAACCAATGGATCAGAGAAGTTCCCAGGGAAATTAGGAAATCCTTAGAAGAATGAAAATAAAAAATAACTTATTAAGCTTCTGGGAGACTGCTAAAGGAGTTCCTAAACTATAACATAGGCATGTATTATAGCTGTAAATGCCTGTATTATAAGAGAAGAAAGGTCACAAGTCAGTAACATAACTTTCCGTATTAAGACACTGTGGGAAAAAAGAGCTAACTAAGCCTA
Organism: Neotragus pygmaeus; assembly: GCA_006410875.1. Lineage (NCBI taxonomy): Eukaryota > Metazoa > Chordata > Mammalia > Artiodactyla > Bovidae > Neotragus > Neotragus pygmaeus. The sequence goes on from SJYV01050413.1 coordinate 111,781, forward strand.
GACCTAGCAAAAAGAAGGAAATTATGAAGAATAGAATGAAAATTAATTTTAAAAAGAATAGAAAAACAATACAAAAAGTGTTGAAACAAAAATTTGATTTTTTGGAAAGATCTATAAAATTGATGTGTCTTTTGCTGGAATGATCAGAATGATCAGAAAAAGAGAGAAGACTCAAATTTCTAAAATAAGGGATGGTCGCAGAGAGTCAGATGACTTAAGCCATTAAGCACAGCACAGGAATAATTAGTAAAGTTCAGGGAACACAATAGGTATATAATATGTAAAATGTTAAATAAGTGAATGAAAAATGAGGTACCATAAAAATTAAGGTAATTAATGCTATCATAGTATTAGAGTTTTAAAATGATTCTCTGTTATCAGATGGATGTGAAAATTTGAAGTAAATGAAAAAAAAATTCTGTGGGACAGGATTATTGGAGAAACACCTCAGATAAATATATTCTGGGATGTAGATCCTTGTTAATGTGCAGAAGATTTAACATTGTTAAGATGACAGCACTCCCCAAACTGATTTTCAGATTCAACAGAATTTTTATAAAAAGCCCAGCTGGATTAATTTTTTACATAAATTGAGAAACTCAAAATGAAAAAGACTCAAGAATACCCAAACAATCTTGAAGAAGAGCGAAACTGTTGAAGTAATACTTGCCAATTTCAAAACTTACTACAAAGCTACAGTAATTTGATACTGGTTTGAGCATAGACATAGAACAATAAAACATAATTGAGAGTTCAGAAAGAAACCTTATATGTATGGTGAGTTTGTTTTTGTTGTGAGTGCTAAGATAATTCAACAGGGGAAAANGTGTGTGTGTGTGTGTGTGTGTGTGTGTGTGTGTAGGGTATCTGTAGTTTACCATAGTTAGAGGGAGCTGAGGATTATATTGATAGATCTCCTCTATGAGGACTGCCCAGCTAAGGGGTTGATTGCATTGGGTAGGTTGCACTGAAAGCAAGACTCAGGCCAAATTCTTCTATAATACAAATATGTACCATTCATAAAACAGGCACTACAAACATGCACAATCTTTTTTCCTAAATTCAATGAAATCTTTGCTCTCTGTCTGACACACACCTTGTACAATGAGACAATATTCTAGCGACAGAATTCATCTGGGCTTCTAGTCCGAATCAGGCAATAGCCTTATCTGTTAAGTGTGGCTCACAGATTAGGTGGAGTCTTAGGCTTGGTGAGCCAGTATGAAGGTTGTAAGCCCTTGAATTTGCAAAATTCGTCACCCTGCTTATGTAAAAATAGGGTGCCCATATTGTATTTCTAAATATCCACCATATCTTTTTCAACATTCATGTAATGAATGAAAATTATTTCTAACTGAACAAACTCTCTATTGAGATTGGAAGATAAAGATTGCTGAGACTCTACCCAGAAATAAACCCATGTATATATGGCCATCTAGTATTTAACAAGGAAGCTAAGAAGAGTCAATGGAGAAAGGAGAGTTGCTCCAATAAATGGTTATGGGGATCTTCACATGCTGAAGAATAGAATTGAATCCCTATCTTACACCACTTACAGAAGTGAACTCAAAATGGATTAAAGATTTGAATATAAGACACGAAACTATGAAACTGATAGAATAAAACACAAGGAGAAAGCCCCTGACATTGGTCTTGGCAAAGGTTTTTTTGGTTATGACACTAAAAGCACAAGGAACCAAAGCAAAAACAACCAAGTGAGACGACATCAAACTAAAAACCTCTTGCACAAAAAAGAGAAGAATCATCAAGATAAAAAGCAGAGAGGAGAAAACATTGGCAAACCAAATATGGAACAGGAGAAAATATGTGCAAGCCATCTCTCTGATAAGGTGTTAATATCCAAAATATAGAAGGAATTCATACAACTTGATAGCAAAAAACCCCCAAACACTCCAATTTAAAAATGGGCAAAGGACTTGAATAGACATTTTTCTAAAGAAGATATACAAATGGTCAACAGGTACATGAAAAAATGCTCAACATCACTAATCACCAGAGAAATGGAAATCAAACCACAAGATCTCACTTCACACCTGTTAGAACAGCTATCATTAAAAGACAATGGATAACTTTTAGCAAGGGTGTGAAAAAAAGGGAACCCTTGTACACTGTTGGTGGGAATGCAAATTTGTACAGTCACTATGGAAAACAATACAAGGATACCTCAAAAAAATTAAAAATACAACTACCATATGATCCAGCAATCTCCTTTCTGAGTATAAATCCAAAGAAAATTAAAACATCATCTCTAAGAGATATTTGTGCACCTGTGTTTATTGCAGCATTACTCACAGTAGTCAATACTTGGAAACAACCTAAGTGTCCGTATAAAGAAAATGTTATATATATAACATGACACATTATATTGACTATGCTAAAGCCTTTGACTGTGTGGATCATGACAAATGTTGGAAAATTGTTTAAAAATGTTAATACCAGACCAGCTTACCTGCCTCCTGAGAAACCTGTATTCAGGTTAAGAAGCAACAGTTAGAACCGGACATGAAACAGTGGAGTGGTTCAGAATTGGGAAAGAAGTGCATCAAGGCTGTATATCATCACCCTGCTTATTTAACTTATATCCAGAACACCATGCGAAATGCTGGGCTGGATGAAGCACAAACTGGAATCAAGACTGCCAGGAGAAATATCAGTAACCTTGGCTATACAGATGACAGCATCCTAATGGCAGAAAAGGAAGAGGAACTAAAGAGCCTCTTGATGGAGGTGAAATAGAAGAGTGAAAAAGCTGGCTTAAAGCTCAACATTCGAAAAAGTAAGATCATGGCACCTGGTCCCGTTACTTCATGGCAAATAGATGGGGAAATTCTCAACATCACTAATCACCAGAGAAATAGAAATCAAACTGAAACAAGATATCAGGAAATAGTCGCTGCGGATCGTGACTCCAGTCATGAAATTAAAAGACACTTGCTCCTTGGAAGAAAAGCTATGACAAACCCAGACAGTGTATTAAAAAGCAGAGACATCACTTTGCTGACAAAAGCCCATATACTCAAAGCTATGGTTTTTCCAGCAGTCATGTACAGGTGTGAAAGCTGGACCATAAAGGAGGCTGAACACTGAAGAATAGATGCTTTCAAACTGTGGTATTGGAAAAGACTCTTTTGAGAGTCCTTTGGATAGCAATGAGCTCAAACCTACCAGTCCTAAAGAAAATCAACCCTAAATATTCATTGGAAGGACTGATGCTGGAGCTGAAGTTCCAATACTTTGGCCACCTGATGCAAAGAGCCAACTCACTGGAAAAGACCCTGATGCTGGGNTGCTGCAATTCATGGGGTCGCAGAATTGGACATGACTAAGTGACTGAACTGAACGAACAACTGATCCCCAAATCCTGAGTACACACCCTTCTTATTTAGAGAACACACAAAAAGGAATGTTTTCTGTAACTCCTCCCCTGACCCCGCATCCCACCCCTAAACAGATACCACCAGCAGGAGCTGGTCAGTGCACCCAACTTTCACTTGAAAAATCCTGACAAACAAATGCGGCTCAGTAAAGCTATAAATGGATTTGGCTGGTCTCAATGCAGCCCCATTGAATACAGTAGTAAAACACTAATGTAATCACAACAACAAAATGACAAACTCTATCACCACTCTGACATAAGATTTAAATCACAGACAGGTTAGCACAGAAAACCAACGCACAAGTAGAGGGTCAGGCTATTCAATGCAGAGCACGCGCGACTGTGCACAAAGTCATCAATAAGAGAAATTATTGCCTAAGAATCTGTTGAGACTCACTGGGGAAAAAAATCCTCTGGTGGTTCTCTGACAACAACAAAAAGAAAAAGCAATTTTAAAAGGCAGAGCCATAGTTGCATGGGAACTGTTCTTAAGACCAAAGAGAGAGGAGGACTTGATATTCACATTTTTAGGATGGGAGTCAGGGCTCATTTATGAAAAAAGGGATTATTCCCACTGAGTGGGCAGAGAGAATGGCTGGTCATTGGAATAAGTAGCTCCTCAAAAAGCAGAGCTGCAAGACAGGAAGGAGTGTTTATGTGACGAGATGGACCACACCCCCTACTCTGCCTGCTGCAGAAGATGAGAAAATTCCAGCAGGAAGATAGCTCAAGAGGAGGCCTTGGTTTGGAGCCCAAAGAGAAGAGGAGTTAACCACAGACATAGAGGATGTGCCTGTCGATTTCTGATGAAATGAAAGACGATTTTCTGATACCTGCTAGTTGAAATTGTACAAAGGCCAAAGAGAGAGAACTGAAACAGCTCTGTCGCTAGCTCTTCATGAGTTGTCCCTTTTGAGGTAAAGAAATACCTGGACATCTGGATAGAGGAGCTGCTGGTCACAAACTGCTGCAACCTTATAGGCCTGGGTGTGGACCCTCCCGTCTCCTTAGTTGGACTTAAGTGGTTTTCCTGTGAAGGACAATGGGGACGTGGGAAGACCCAACCCTGCCAAATGCCAGAATGTGGGAACTGTACAGACCCCAAAGGTGGGAGAAGCTAGCCACACTCCCCTAACACTCAAACATTATGAAGCTGTCTCTTATACACATCTCCGCTNCGTAATATAATGCGTTATAGTAATATTATATAACTATATATTATATACACACAAACATAGATATATACACACAAACATATATGTATACACACACACACAAACAATATTTACCCATTAAAAGAGAAGAAAATCTTGCCTTTGCAACAACATGAATAGATCTTGAGGACATTATGCTAAGTGAAGTAAGTCAGATACAGAAAGACATATTTTATGTTTTCAGTTATATTGGGAATCTAAAAAAGACAAACTCACAAAAGCAGAGAATAGAACGGTGGTTGCCAGGGGCTGGGGGTGAGGGAGGTAAGAGATGTTGGTCAAAGGTACAAAACTCTCAGCAATAAGATAAATATATTTGGGGGATACAATGCACAGTAGGGTGACTATAATTAATGACATTGTATTAAGTATTTGAAAAGTAATTAACCTCCAGCTAAAATAAAAAAAGTTTAACAACAAAAAAAGAAAGTTAGTAGAGTAGATTTAAAATTTTATCACCACAAAAAAATGGTAATTATATGAGGTGATGAAAGTGTTAATTACCTTATGGTAGTAATCATTTTGTAATATATACATGTATCAAATCACCCCACTGCACACCTTATACTTACACATATAAATATCTCAATAAAGCTGGAATTGAAGCTCTGGTAGAAGTTACCTCTGGAGTGTGACATCCAATTAACACCTATCAAAACTTATAAAAACTCTGGAATGTGTAGTCCTGAGCAGGGTACTTCGAATGTTAACAAATTGCTCCTAGAATGTAGATTAAAAATAACACATACATCTCTCTGTCTAGGCTGAAGTATTTGAAATTAAATTGTATGGCATATAAATCATGCCATATACTCACCTCAGAACGTTTGCAGAAGTATTCACCGTTTGCAATGTCTTCATCACCTTCTCACTGATTTGCCTGAGTAACTCTTATTCAATCTTCAAGATTTAGAATAGCTGTCACCTCCTCCACAAAGCCCTCCCTGATCCTCCCTATCCCTACCAAGGCAGAATTGAATGACTCCCATATCTCCCATAGCATCTGGGCTAACTTTTCATCACTGAGAATCAACTGGACTTTCCCCATCCCTTGATGATAATCCACAGTCCTTTTATCCCTAGTACCAAGCAGAATACCTGGCCATTAGCACAGGCCCAGTTTGTTTGTAAAATTGAATTTAACTCATGCAAGAAACCACTTTTCTTCTTCTGTTTCATTGCTTCCCATCCATGCGTTTGGAAAAGGAATTACCGGTGATGATTTGTTGGCCAAAGATACATAACTGATGAGAAGGAAATAAATGAGACACAGTCCTGGATAGACCGTAAGTATGAGAATAATTTGGAAGTGACCAAACATAGAATCATTTTTAGCTTGTTTTACTTTAAATGCTCCAAGTCTTCACAAAGTTTGCACTTAAGGGGGGCTCTGGAGCTTCTGCTGGCTGATCTCTGATATTTATCGTGAAGAGAGAAAGCAATCAGAAGTCTTATTCACTGGATGCTTTCCTAGAAGTCCTGCAATTCCTAGTGGAGAGAAGGTCGGTGAGGTGTTCTCTGCCAGACAGAAAGCCTGCCAGGAGACTGCTGACCCCATTTTATCCAAATGCACAGACCTGGGCTTGACATTTGCAAAGTGCAGCTACACAAATGGAGGTAAAATGATGCCCCACCTATTCAACCCGCAGCAAAGTGGCCAAATGGGGCTCCCAGTGGGAGAAAACAGACTCGGCAGAATCCTTAGATACAGCCGTTTATTCCCAGGGACTCTTTCCCTTTGCAGCCATAGATCTGTAATTCTAAATAAGACCATAGTGAAGAAGGAGAAAGGACGATGTGGAACTTGTGCATTCAAAATATGTCAAGTTTACACTCTTGGATATTAAGGAAAATATTGTAAGCAAATAACTGTTGACCCCAGAGGCTCCTGGAAAGGAACCGGAGCCTGGGGAGGGGCGCGATTCCTGTTTCTCTTTCACATCCCTATCCACAGCTCCAACCTTCTCCCCATCTCAACCCCCTTTCCTGAGTCACCACGAAGTCACCCCAGAATCAGTGATCTGGGCAGGAAATTGATGCGGGACAGTTCTGACGCAGGACAGTTTTAACCCAGAGTGGAAAAACTGCGGTTCTGGGAAGGAGATTGGGCAGCAGCCACTGAGGAAGCCGGCTGGCATTCAGGTGGAGGACTGGTCAGGGATGCGTGGCCGGGGGCTTGTTATCCTGCCTTGTGGGGAGCAAGGGCTTCTCTGAAGAGCACTTGGATACAAGTTCTTTTAATGCAGGTCATTCTGTGAACAAAATCTGGTGTCTCTGTGTTCTTGGCTCTAAAAGTTCGTCACTCAGTTGTGTCTCTTTGCAACCCCACAGACGTAGCCCGCCAGGCTTCTCTGTCCATGGGGATTCTCCAGGCAAGAATACCAGAGTGGGTTGCCATGCCCTCCTCCAGGGGTATCTTCCCAACCCAGGGATCGAACCCAGGTCTCCCGCACTGCAGGTGGATTCTTTACTGTCTGAGCCACCAGGGAAGGAGGCTGGTTTAAACCTGACCTGTGGCCCCCTTCGGCTGTTTGTTGGATGCTAGGAGGCTGCTTGACCTCTGGGAACCTCAGCTTATCCAGCTACAACCCCCCTTGCAGGGCTCTCATGAGAATGAAATGAGGCTTTAAAATTGCTGACATTTATGGAATGCTTACTCTGTACAAAGCATGTGTTGAGATCTACATGAAGGGCGATTCTATAAAACAGATACCATCCTCGTTTCATAGATGAGGAAACAGCTGAGAAAGCTTGACTAACTGGAGCCACACTGCTATCAAACAGAGAAGCTGGCATTCAACGCTGAGTCGTCTAACCCCTGTTACTCTCAACCACTCTGCTCTAAGGGTTCATTGGATGGTTGGCGAAATGTTCTGCACAGTGTGAAACAGAGTGAATTCTCAGAGTAGGATAACTATGATGTCATAGTGATGATGTTAAAAGAGAGCTGATTTTAAACTAAGCTGAATCTGGAGGCACACTGTGGACTGACTTGGTCATTGTTGTGATTACCCATGTGATGGTCCTGACTTGACAGCCCAGGGATAACCCCCCGCAGCTCTGTCAGCATTCTTTTTACGTAGAATCGCACATATAGCTGGTTCAGGGTTTTTTAAAATGTTATCAATCTGTCTTCCATGTCCTCTAGTTCAGTGATAAAGCAGCGCCTACTGTCTTAGGTCAGGTTCCTTGGGGGGAAAAAACAACAACAACAACAACCCATAGGCAGAAAACTGATAGGCAAGTGCTCTAGGGATCATCGACTTTGGGAAATGAAGGCTGAAGGACTGGGCAGAGAAGAGAATTGCACTGCAGTGCAGTCCCAACAACGACCTCAACCTATCCCACTGGGACCACTGGGGCTACGATGGTCTGTGGTGAGCAGAAACCTAGGCTAGTACCAAGATTACTGCTCTGCGGTGTACATGTGGATTCCCAGGTGGCACTAGTGGTAAAGAACCTAGGAGACACAAGAGACACGGGTTCGATCCCTGGGTCGGGAATATCCCTGGAGGCAACCCACTCCAGATTCTTCCTGCCTGGAGAATCCCATGGACAGAGGAGCCTGGAGGGCTACAGAGCATGGGGTCACAAAGAGCTGGGCATGACTGAAGTGACTTAGCACACAACATGCAATGTATGCCTCGTGCAATTCCTTTACCTTGAGTACAGGCAGGAGACATGAATATGGTGGACTGTCACACCCACGGCTAGGCTGCTAATCAGTTGACTTGAGTTATTATAAAGGAAGAGTATCTGGGTGGGGCCTGACCTAATCAGGTGAGACCCTAAATGGATCTGAGCTCTTCCTGAAATGAGATTCCAAGCATGAGAGGGAATAAAGGAAGGGCTACATAGCAAGAAGCAGTAGGAAGGCCCTAGAAAGCTGAGAATGGTCCCTGGTCAGCCCAGGACATGGGAGAGCCATCTTGGAGTCACAAGGAACTAGTTCCGCCGACTCCTGATGGAACTGGGAAGAAGACAGAGAAACCTCAGATGAGACCACAGCCCTGGCTGGCACCTTGGGTTCAGCCTGGTGAGACCTGAGCGGAAGATCCAGCTGTGCTGAGCTTGGACTTCTGACCTGCGAGATGACAAAGGGGTGTGGTTTATGCTTTATTATTTTAGTGTAATTTTTTCTTTTGAGATAGTTGTAAATTCGCATTGTAAGAAACAATACAGAGAGATCCTGTGTACTGTTTACCCAGTTTCTCCCAAGGATAACATCTTGAAAACTTGTAATACATAATCACAACCAGAATACAGACGATGAGACAGTCAAGACACACAGCAACACCATCACCGCAGAGACGCCCCCTGAAGTCCTCTTACAGCCAGTCCCCCTTGCCTCTTGCACCCCCTTCTTTGGTTTATCTTTTAGTCTCTGCAGTCACTAGTCCGTTCTCTATTCTGTAATTTTGTCATTTCAAGAATGTTGTATGAATGTAGTAATACAATGCGCAACATTTTGGAATTGGATTTTTTTCACTTAGCATCATTCCTTGGAGATTCATCCAAGCTGTTGCATGTACCAATTTCATTCTTTTTAACTGCAAAGTATTCTATGAATGTACCACAGTGTGTTTAGCCATTTACCTGTTAAAGAATATTTTGGTGGTTTACAGTTTGGGGCTGCTACCAGAAAACCTGCTTTAAGTGTTTGTGTACAGCTTTTTGTTTGAACATGTTTCCATTTCTCTGATAAATACCTAGGATTGAAACTCTGGGTTGTACGCTTACTGTACAACCTTTTTGGCACCAGGGACCAGTTTCCTGAAAGACAATTTTTCCCCAGACTGAGTGAAGGGGATGGTTCAAGTGGTAGTGCCAGTGATGTGGAGTGGTAGATGAAGCTGTGTGGCCTGGTTCCTAACAGGCCTCGGACCACTGGGCTTCCATGGCCCATGGAACACATGGTGGGTTCCCCTGGTGGGTTGGGAACTGCTGATTTAAGGAACAGCCAAATTTATCTAAAGTAGCTAAACCATTTTGCCTTCCCACTAGCGATGTATGAGTGATCAAGTTTAATGCTATCACAACTGTTTAGATTTTCTGGTAGATGTATGGTNGCTGTGTACCTAGCTCTACCCACTGGGTTATGGGCAGAGGTGCTGATGTGTGTCACTTCTGGACGGAAGCATTTAGCAACATGCCCCCGAAGATGTGATCACGGAAGAGGCCCCGCTGAGAAGGTGGAACTGCAAGACTGAACAGCTCGGACTGCAGAAGGAAGACAGCGGCTTCAGAGAGTAACCTGGACTGAAAGATGACGTGTGGGACTAGGAACTAAACTCTTAATCACATTTTGTTAGGTCATCGGGACATGAGGGCTGCTTTTCCTGTGGCACACCTAGCTTATTTGATTAATATGTTTATTTCATTCTGTTCATGTGAATATCTATTGAGCTAAGCACCTACTATAAGACAGACCCAGAAATTCCATTTATGAGGAAAGAGAAAATCATCCTAAATAAGGAAAAAGATATTTATATATGAAGATGCTCATTGTAAGGTTATTTTAAAACCAACATGCCCATAATAGAACAGTAACTCTCAAAAGAAAAATGTATCACATGCACTTAGTAGATATTTATAAAGAAGTAATAACATGGGAAAATATTTGTGACTGTCATTCTCTTAAATTTTCTATGCATATTGAAAAACCAGATTGAAAGAAAAAACATGAAAAATGTTGAAGTGTGGTTTTGTTGAGTAGTGAAAATTAAGATCGTTTTTCCTCTTTATTTCTTTCTACTGTTTAAAATTTTCTAGGTATTTAAAAATAATATGGTATTGATTTTTATAATGAAAAGCAGTCATCCTCTCCTAATGTTTAGATTTATAACAAATCGGTATTTGTGTTGTATCTTATTGCTAAGATTTTATTTTAAAAAACTTTGGAAACAAACCTTTCCCAAGTTACTCTAAAATCCAAATGGTGGGTTATCTTTATATTTTTTGCTACCATTTATTTATAGAAACACAGACATTGTGAATTTTAAGGAAAATTTTTCTATCTATTCATCTTTTTTAAAGACATTGCAAACTGCTTATTGATGTTTTTTAAAACAGAATCCGATCTTGAGCAAGACCCTCCGCCTCTCTGGAACACATTGTCTTTGTCTGAACAACAGAAGGCTGGGTCTAATAATCTCTTAGACTCCTGCCAACTCTAGCAGCCTAAGATTCTATATTCAAGTGAAATAAGAAGTTAATAATTTCAGATGGCAGAGGTGTCATTCAAGCAGGTTTTGGAAAAACATTTGTCTCATCAGTTGTGTGAACAGGTATCTATGGAAACAACTTATATTTGCATCCAAGGGAGAAAATCATGTATGAATTTATCTCCATATTATCTTCACAAAGATAAGCTGTACTGGGGCTAAGCTTCTAATAGTATGTACTAGTAAATACGGCTTTACACCTTTTTGGTTGAATCAAGTAAAAATCAGGATGAGATACCATCAGAGTTTCAAAGACTGGAAGGTTTCACTTGAAAATAAACTACAGAGATCCAAAAAGTCACAATATTCAGTAGACACGATTTTTTAAAGCTTGAGAAAAACATTCTTGGAAGATGGCAGAACTAACCAAGTAAACATGGAAAGCAGAAGAGAAAAACTAGAAGCAACCAGCATCATTTTTCCTTCAACCTGAGTCTTTTTTTATTATTATTATTTATTCTTGATTGAAGAATAATTGCTTTCTAGTACTGCATTGGTTAACTGGGTCATTTTAAACCAATGATGTAGCTGCTCATCTCTGGGCCTGAGCTTCTTCTGCATGTAGAAAAGGAGAGACCTTAGCTAGATGATGTCTAAGATTCCTTGCAGCTCTAATATTAACACAGTGACTGAGCTAGCATTTAGTATTTTTGTTATCATGTGATGTCTTTCAGCACCAGATGAAGAACCCAAAATCCAGGTTATGTGCAAAGAGGTGTCCTATGCTTTGATATTGTCTAATAAGGAGCACTGGTATCTTCCAGTTAACAGTTCTTGACTCCTCTACCTGTATTGTTCAGGACTCTGGACACCAGTGACAAAAGCTGAACATGATTTATCTTAACTGGAAAGGGGGACCCTTGGCTCATGTAAACACATCCCTGAGAGAGCATGGATCAGGTGACAAAGGACAGTGGATTCAGAAACTCAAACTGTCCAGACTATCCCAGCCCTTTGGGTGTCAAGGGCTGCGTATGTCACATCCCCTATATCATGAGGGACGTGACTCCGGGCAGCTCTAGGTCCTAAGCTTAGGACCAGAAAGAAAAACTAGCTCTCCAAGTAAATCAGGTAGAGACACTGATCACACAGCTTGGGTTACTGCCCAACGCCTGAGTTGATTATCATGCCCAGAGGTGGGAAATATGATGATCTGGCTCAGCATTTGCCCAATCTTTGTTGTCAAGAAGATTGGAGTCTGTAATTAGGAGTTGAAGGAAAAGATGCTGAACCGAAAAATTTAGCTGGTGTACTTGTTTTCTGCTTCTTGTATGTAGCAAGTTATCACAAACATAACTTAAAACAGCTTGGCTTAAAACAGCTCCATCTGTGAGTTCACAGAGCTGTAAGTCAGAGGGATGTGCTTGGCATGACTGGATTCTCTACTCAGGATTTCACAAAGCTAGAAGATGTTCACAAGGTTTTGTTCCCCTTGGAAGCATGAGGTCATCTTCTGAAGTCATGTGGTTTTAGCAGTATTCAGTTCCTTGTGGGTGTGGGACTGAGGTTCTTGTTTCCTTGCTGGCTGCTCTCAGCTCCTAAAAGCTGCTCACCTACCTTGCCACATGGGCCCCACCATCCTCAAAGCCAGCCAGGGCTGAATCTGTCTTACTCTCCCAGTCTTTTTCACCAGAAAAGCCCAATCCTTTTTAAGAGTTGATTAGTTCAGCCTTGCCCCAGGATCATCTTCCTATTTTGAAGTCAACTGATTTAACACCTTAATCATATCTGCAAAATCCACTTGCTGGAGTACCTACCTTAGTGTCTGAGTAGGAGAAGGCAGCAGAGGGTGGGATAAGAGGGTGGGAATTGGGAACCATCTTAGAATTGTCCCAACTACCACTGCTACATGAGCTTAGGAATTTTAAATCAATCTCGAGCAGACCTATTCCAAAAGGCCAATCATTCCAAGACTTAAATTTACTCACGTAAACAATCAGTCTGATAAATGAATTCGTTGCCCAAGAGTTAGGTAAACTCAAGCCTTGAACTCTTAGGCAACTAATTCATTTATCAGGCTAGTTGCTTGACTTGTATATAATGAAATGATTGAATATATTTGTTATTATTAATCTGATTCTCAATTTTAGGAAGATGGAGTATAAACTAAAAGCAGAGATTGCTTAGTTAAAAGCACATTTTAAACACTTTCTGCATGCTCTTGCCCTGTGATCCCTTAAACTCAATTCAGTTCCCTGGTTGTACATTCTTATGGAGCCCTATTCTTTTCACTTGTGGTGCTCTTCATTGCTTATTCAACACCAGCACTCTAGACTACATATTGATGATGCAGAATCTGTATTTCCTGTTTAATGCATAACATAGCATAGTGCCTGGCACACACAATAAATATTTCTAAAACAAAGAGGACAGGTGTCACGTCATACCTCAGTGTGGACTTGTGGGCTTAGACCAGTGCCAGCACACATGGTAAGCGTTCCATCAAAATGGAAGGACTTCCCTGGTGGGCCAGTGGTTGAGAATCCGCCTTGCAGTGCAGGGGGGATGCTGGTTCAATCCCTGGTCGGGGAACTAAGATCTCACATGTCGCAGAGCAACTAAGCCTGCGTGTCACAACTACTGAGCTCAAGCACCACACTGATGAGTTTGGACTTGAACAAAGGGAACCAATGAGACTTTTTGAATGGGGAGTGGTGTTAGCTGTGTGCATGCATGCAAAGTCGTTTCAGTCATGTCTGACTCATTGGTTAGCTGTGCATTCTCAAGCAAATATTTTGTCATTTTCAGGTTTATGGTAAGAGGAGTTAGGTTGCCCAAGGACAAAGAGACGTGCACAACCTCTGAATGTCATAATTCATTGCATAACTGTATGAAAGTCACAGCATTTTCCCTTCACCTTTTTGCACTCCTCACAAGGCAAGACAACCTGCTAAGAGACCAACTCTGTGAAGCTCATTTCACTTCTGTTTATTTAAGTGGGACTACGCTTGTGACTGCCTCTTGAGAAACCTATATGCAGGTCAGGAAGCAACAGTTAGAACTGGACATGGAAAAACAGACTGGTTCCAAATAGGAAAAGGAGTACGTCAAGGCTGTATATTGTCACCTTGCTTATTTAACTTCTATGCAGAGTACATCATGAGAAATGCTGGCCTGGAAGAAGCACAAGGTGGAATCAAGATTGCCGGGAGAAATATCAATAACCTCAGATATGCAGATGACACCACCACCCTTATGGCAGAAAGTGAAGAACTAAAGAGCCTCTTGATGAAAGTGAAACAGGAGAGTGAAAAAGTTGGCTTAAAACTCAACATTTAGAAAACTAAGATCATGGCATCTGGTCCCATCACTTCATGGGAAATAGATGGGGAAACAGTGAAAATAGTGTCAGATTTTATTTTGGGGGGGGCTCCAAAATCACTGCAGATGGTGATTGCAGCCATGAAATTAAAAGATGTTTACTCCTTGAAAGGAAAGTTATGACCAACCTAGATAGTATATTGGAAAGCAGAGATATTACTTTGCCAACAAAGTTCCTTCTAGTCAAGGCTATGGTTTTTCCAGTAGTCATGTATGGATGTGAGAGTTGGACTGTGAAGAAAGCCGAGTGCCAAAGAATTGATAATTTTGAACTGTGGTGTTGGAGAAGACTCTTGAGAGTCCCTTGGACTGCAAGGAGATCCAACCAGTCCATCCTAGAGGAAATCAGTCCTGGGTGTTCATTAGAGGGACTGATGCTGAAACTGAAACTCCAATATTTTGGCCCCCTCATGCGAAGAGCTGACTCATTGGAAAAGANTTTTTTTTTTAACTTTCATTGCCTTTTAATTTTACATAAAGGTATGCACTGTCTGCCAGATGTTGGAAAGTGCAATGGAATTAATGTAGCTTAATCTTCAGAATCGCACTGGTTTGCTAGTCTAAAAATATCTCAACCGGCTAAAATGTTGGGCTGAATTTGCAAAATATAAACGAGAAGAGATAGATGTAATGCTCCTCATTTAGCTTCCAAAATTCAGTTGCACAAGTGCATTTAGGAAGTTATCTACCTGTAAATCCACTCATCCTAGCCCCATTTCCCTGCAGACCAGACCATTGGAGGTGGATTCAGTGGGGCTTGGATTATAACCCCAGCCCTGACCCTTGCAGATGTGTATGTTTGGGGCAAGCCACTTCACTGAACCTCAGGGTTCTCACCTGAAAAATGAAAAAAAAATGAAAAATCTTTTCCCAGAGATGGGTAAACATGAAATGAGATCGCAAATTAAAGGATTGATCACTAAGTTCTCACCACATAACTGCCTGTCGTTATTAAATCGTCAGTCTCACCCTATAGCTCAAACAGTAAAAAATGTGCCTGCAATGCAGGACACCAAGGTTCGATCCTTGGGTTGGGAGGATCCTCTGGAGAAGGGAATGGCAATCCACTCCAATAATCTTGCCTGGAGAATTCCATGGACAGAGAAGCCTGGCGGGCTACAGTCCATGGGGTTGCAAAGAATCAGATACAACTGAGTGACTAACACATACACACACACACACACACACACACACACACACACATTCTACATGGGAACCACTTTGGAGGACACCAATCAGTGGGCCCCATTCAGCTTTTGGTATTTCTGCTATAAGCCACATCTATAAGAGTCAATACATTGAAAATGTTAAAGCTAAAGCAAGTTTCATCAGAATAATTTAATGCACACCATCTGCTACCCACTCCAGTATCCTGGCCTGGAGAATTCCATGGACTGTAGAGTCCTTGGGGTCGCAGAGTCGGAAATGACTGAGCAACTTTCATTTTCACTTTCACAATCTGAAGAACATTATTTCTTCAATAAAGTTCATTACTATTTCAATCATTATTTCAATAATTGACTATATATTTTTTTCCTTAGTGAAGCAAGTAAGACTTTATTAGGAAGGAAAAAGTACAGTCCATGTGGGTAGACACATGGGTGGGCTCAGACAGAGTCGTTGAGTGGAACCCTCGTGGCAGTTTCAACCCCTTTTGTGGGGCCTTTTTTCTGGGCTTCCTTTGGCCGGTCATTTTGATTTGCCTGGATCCATCCATATTTGGTATATCTCAGGATCCTCCCATGTGCACACGCATCTCTCTCTCTTTTTTAACCCTAAGCTTTTTCTTTTGTCTTGAGATATAGCTGTTTAGCAATGTTGCAGTAGTTTCAGGCAAGCAGTGAAGGAACTCAGCCATACGTATACAGGTATCTATTCTGCCCCAAACCCCTCTCACATCCAGGCTGCCATATAACATGCAGCAGAGTTCCATGTGCAATTGTTGGTTATCCATTTTAAATATAGCAGTGTGTCCATGACCTTCCCAAAGTCAAGTTCATTTTCTAAGTCTGTGGTGTGCACACATCTCTTAGCCAAGATGGATCCAACCACAAAGGTCTGTGGGTTGATTATACATGCTTTTTACTGTTTCAGTTGACATCTCTGTATCAATCTTTCTAGTAAGTCCCAGGTTGAATGTCAAGGTCACTGCCCTCTTCCCCCACCTCCTTTCGAGGTTGGGGGCTCGAAGCAGCTCATGATCCAGGTAGAGTTGCCATCAATCCTTTTCGTGTCTGCTTTCTCATTCCTGCTTACATGAGTGTGCTAATTTTCATCTCTTTCCTTTTCTCCTGGGCTCGCTCACTCTCTCTCTCTCTCTGATACTTAGAGTCATAAAGTTTTCAGACGACTATTACTGCTACTGCTTTGCCTCTTTATAGTGACTGTTTTGAGTTCAAATCCTCTGTTACTTAAATCTTTTGACCTCTGTGCCTCCATTTACCTACCAGTAAAATGACCTGGAGCATGAAAAGACCTGCTTCTGACAGTGTTAGGGAGATCCACCTGTGCTGTGTTCAGGGCTATGAGGCTCAACGACAAGAGTGAGAGCTTTAGACCTGGAGGCGCTTGCCTTAAAATCTCAGTTCAACCATTTTTCAGTTGTGTGGACGTGAAGCGTTACTTCATGTCTCTTGGCCTGATTTCTCATTTGGAACATAAAGCAGCAGACTGTTGTTGCTTGCCCCATATCCATTTCCCATTTTCTTCAACCAATAAAAGCCAGATTGTGTTTGGAGCTGAAATATGCTCAGATAAAAATTTTTCATTTCCACTCTCCCATCTGATACTGGCCATGAACTGGAAGTAGAAACCACCGAGGACAGTGGGTGGAAGGCTATTCTAAAAGAATAGCCGGGGCTGCTGTGAGCCTTTTCTCTTCTCGTCCCCCCAGAATCTGAACACAATGCCTGGAGGGACAGCAAGCGGCCCCATGACCCCAACGTGCTAAACGTGAGGATGAAGACTATACCCTAAGGAGGGCTGAACAGAAAGAGGGAGAGCCCTTCTCTGATCGCCTCACAGGGTTCCCAGCAAGTGCTGGGCTGCCCACCCCCAGGCTTGCAAAACGCGTTACCATTCAAATAGATCCCCATCTTTTAAGTTTTTGTTAGTCAGTTTGTCTGTTATTTGGAGTCAGACTTTTCTCAAAATGGATATCCACAAGAACTAAAGTGATACTTGCTTCCCAGGATCCTTGCGAGAATAAAATAGCTTCAGTGCACAAAGCGTTTAGGGCTTTGGCGTCTTGGCACATGGAAGACTTCTAATAACTGCCCATTCCCTTCCTGTTTCCCATCATCACAGTTTGCATTCTCCTTGGTACAAGTAATTATCAGAGCTATTCGGGGACCATCTTGGATGTTTTGCTCTTAATGTGCCCTTACGTGTGAGTTGCCCAACTGAACGTGATCCCACAGTCAGATGGTCACTTCCTAAAGCACAGATGTTTCTAGGCTATCTTCCTAGAACAGAATCCCAGAAGGGATGCTAATGGTCAGGTGTTCTCTGCACTAATGCAGAGCATTTGTGATAAAGTCCACCCCCCATATTTCAGTACTGACATCTTTACTAAGAAAAGGGCCTGAAAACCACTGTCCTATTGGGTACCTTTACAGGGCTTCCCTGGTGGCTCAGTGGTAAAGAACCTGCCTGCCGATGCAGGCGACATAAGAGATGTGGGTTCAGTCCCTGGACTGGGAAGATCCACTGGAGGACCCAGTCTAGTATTCTTGCCTGGAGAATCCCGTGGACAGAGGAGCCTGGTGGGCTACAGTTCCTGGAGTCACAAAGACTTGAACACGACTGAAGTGACTCAGCATGTATACATATGTTTAGTTTTAAAAAGAAAAGGTTCGAGGGACAACATATGGCAGCTTTCTTCAAATATCACTTGGGTCCTGGGGAGACTCTGCCAAGTATTTAGCTGTGTGTACTTGGAAACAACAGCTTCTGGAAACCCTTCCAGTTCTAGGTAAGATGCATTGTGGGTCCCGGGCTTTGAAAAGATGAGCAAGGTATATCTCAGCAAGTGTTTAGTGAATTGATTAATTAATTAAAGAGTTAAGTGCTTCGCCCTGATGTTTTTATGAGTAAATGCAGCTTAACTCTCAATATCCAATTCATTGGTGAGAATATGTCTTTGGATGAAATGGGAGTCACTTGGCTTTGGGGCCATTTGAAATCCAGCCTCTCTCTAATGAGCCCCTCTCTAAGAATATCCAGAGAAAACTATCTTGAAGGGGCAAGATCTACAGCTATCCCCATCCCAATTTCAAAGGCAGTGGTTATACAACTGAAATTAATAAGGCCAGAAAACTGATTTATGCAAAAATCATTTCTTTCTTAGCCAATTGTTTTATTTCAACTGAGTTAGTATCACACATTCTTGGCAGCCCCTCCAAGAAGTCTCCTCCAAAAGTCAACTCATTGGAAAAGACCCTGATCCTGGGAAAGATTGAAGGCTTTCAAAAGGGGAAGGGAGCAGCAGAAAATGAGATGGTTGGATAGCATCACCAGCTCAATGGACGAGAATCTGAGCACACTCAGGGACATAGTGGAGGACAGAGGAGCCTGGTGTGCTGCAGTCCACGGGGTCCCAAAGAGCCGGACATGACTTAGCAACTGAACAACCAAAACAACAACAGACAGACAAGAAGTCTACACAATAAGCCAAAAACATATGAGATGCAGCCTTTGCTCTCAGAAATGTTATATTGACTGTACTTAAAGTTATTAAATCTAGAATGTATGAGAGAGAAAATGTCATAATGACCCGAGTGGAGAAGAGAAAACACGCACAAAATCTCCTAACGTGAAGACAGCGTGTTGAGAATTGAAGCAAAAGGGAATTTTTCATTACTTGTATCTGGGTTTTGTGTTATAGTGAAAAGCACTTGGCTACTACAGTTGGTTTTATGTGCACCTCCTTTATAACTACCTAAGCACTCCATTGGGCAAAAGTTTAATCAAATATCTTGGTTTCTAGTAAGTACATTTGTGGCAAGCATCAGTGACCAAAACAAGAAAATCTGAAGTATTTCTACCTACTTGGACACAATAAATGTTCACTTCTCAAATTCAGGTTGAAAAAGAAGGAATTCTCTCATGGAAACAAGGGAATGAGTCCTCTCACTTTTTATATTTTGGCTTAACACATTCATTTTACCAAGGACTCAGCATTAAGTTTGAAGTTCCAAAGCACCAGAACCTGTTTTTGAGGTGATATTGGAAAGCAGCATCATGTTTTTTTTAATGCACTTTCCCTACTATCCATAAAACTGAGTTGAAACTTTCCCCATCACTCGACTTCTACAGCCTGCCTTAAATTTACCTTTCTATTCAAATTTGGTCAAATTTCAAGTAAAATCCTCTTTTACAAATTATGAGAAATTTTAAAAAATGAAATTAAGCTACACGACTCTGGCAATGAGGGAAATGATGAGGTTCAACTCTATGCTTTCATTAGACTTATTTGGACCCTCTAAAAAACCCTGCCTTTCCCCCTCTTTANCCTGATGTTGGGAAAGATTGAAGGCAGGAGGAGAAGGGGACGACAGAGGATGAGATCGTTGGATGGTATCACTGACTCAATGGATATGAGTTTGAGTAAACTCCAGGAGTTGGTGATGGACAGGGAGGCCTGGTGTGCTGCAGTCCACGGGGTCGCAAAGAGTCGGACATGACTGAGTGACTGAACTGAACTGATACGTATATACACACACCTATGTATTTCTGTATAGGCTTCCCAGGTGGCTCAGTGGTAAAGAATCTGTCTGTCAATGCAGGAGCTGCAGGGGATGCGAGTTTGATTCCTGAACTGGGAAGATTCCCCTGGAGGAGGAAATGGCAACCTGCTCCAGCATTCTTGCGGAGATAATCCAATGGGCAGAGGAGCATGGTGAGCTAGAGGAGCATGGAGGGCTACAGTCCATGGGGTCGCAAAGGTCATACACAGGTTGTTTCCATACTTGGCAACTGTAAATAATGCTGCTCTGAACACTGGGGTGCATGTATCTTTTCCGATTAGTGTTTTCATTTTTTTTTCAGAGTACACCCAAGAGTGAAATTACTTGGTCTATGACTTAAAAATTGGCAGTTCTATTTTTAGTTTTTTGAGAACTCTTCATATTATTCTATACTGTGACTGCATCAATTTACATTCCAACCAGCAGTGTACAAGAGTTCCCTTTTCTCCACATCCTTGCCAATGTTTGTTATTTGTGTTCTTTTTGATGAAAGGCATTCTGACAGGTGTGAGATGATACCTCATTGTGATTTCAATTTGCATTCCCCTGAAGATTAGTGATGTTGAGAATTTATTCTTGTGCTTATTGGCCATCTGCATTTTCTCTTTGGAAAAATGTTTATTCAGTTCTTCTGCCCATTTTTTAAATTGGGTTGTTTGGCTTTTTTGATGCTGAGTTCATGAGCTGTTTATATATGTTGGATCCCTTTGCAAATATGTTCTCCCATTCATTGGGTTGTCTTTTCACGTTGTTACTGGTTTCATCGCTGTATAAAAGCTTTTAAGTTTAATTAGGTCACATTTGTTTATTTTTGCTTTTATTTCCTATTCCTTAGGAGATAGATCCAAAAAATATTGCTGTAATTTATGTCAAAGAGTTTTCTGCCTATGTTTTCCTTTAGGAGTTTTAATGGTATCCAGTCTTGGCCACCTCATGCAAAAAGTTGACTCACTGGAAAAGACTCTGATGCTGGGAGGGACTGGGGGCAGGAGGAGAAGGGGACGACAGAGGATGAGATGGCTGGATGGCATCACGGACTCAATGGACGTGAGTCTGAGTGAACTCCGGGAGTTGGTGATGGACAGGGAGCCCTGGCGTGCTGCTATTCACGGGGTTGCAAAGAGTTGGACAGGACTGAGCAACTGAACTGAGTCTTACATTTAGGTCTTTAATTCATTTGAGTTTATTTTGTATCTGGTGTTAGACTATGATCTAATGTTCCAATTTTATTCTTTTTTACATGGGGCTGTTCAGTTTCCCCCGCACTACCTGTTGAAGAGACTGTCTTTTCTCCATTGTATTGCCATATTCTCCATATTCTTGCCTTTTTTGTTGTAGATTAATTGACCATAAGTGCATGGGTTTATTTCTGTACTCTGTCCTGTTCCACCGATGTGTCTGTTTCTGTTGCAGTACCGTACTCTTTTGATTGTTCTATCATTGCAGTATAGTCTGAAGCCAGGAAACGTGACTCCTCCAGCCCTGTTCTTCTTTCTGTTCTTTTTGTGTTTTTCTCTTTCTTTTTGTGTTTTCATACAAACTGTGAAATGTTTTTTCCTAGTTCTATGAAAGATGCCACTGGTTATTTTGATAGAGATTGCATTGAATCTGTAGATTGCCTTGGGTAGTATGGTCATTTTTACAATACTAATTCTTTCAGTCCAAGAACACAGTGTATCTTTCCATCTGATTGCATCATCATCAGTTTCTTTCATGCGTATTGTACATTTTTTGTAGCACAGGTCTTTTGCCTCCTTGCTGCCAAGTTGCTTCAGTTGTGTTCGACTCTGTGTGACCCCATAGATGGCAGGCTACCAGGCCACGTCCCTGGGATTCTCCAGGCAAGAACACTGGAGTGGGTTGCCATGTCCTTGTCCAATACATGAAAGTGAAAAGTGAAAGGGACGTCGCTCAGTCATGTCTGACTCTTAGCAACCCCATGGACTGCAGCCTACCAGGCCCCTCAATCTATGGGATTTTCCAGGCAAGAGTACTGGAGTGGGGTGCCATTGCCTTCTCCGTTTGCCTCCTTAGGTAGGTTTATTAGGTAGGTTTAGTCCTAGATATTTCATTCTTTTTGATGTGATAGTAAATGGGACTGTCTCCTTAATACCTCTTTGTGATATTTCATTGTCTATGTATAGAAATGCAACAGATTTCTTTTTTTTTTAGTTGGAGGATAGTTGCTTTACAATATTGTGGTGGTCTCTGCTGTACATCAATGTGAGTCAGTTATAATTTTTTATATATGCGTGTGTGTGTGTGTGTGTGTGTGTGTGTGTGTGTATTACAACCCTCTTGCGCCTCCCCACCCCTCACCATTCCACCCATCTTGGTCATCACAGGATGCCAGGCTGGACTCCCTGTGTTACACAGGAGCTTCCCACTGGTTATTCATTTTACACATGATGTATGTCAAAGCAACTTTATCAACTTGTCCTACCTTCTCCTTCCCATGCTGTGTCTCCCAGTCCATTCTCTGCATCTGCATCTCCATTTCTTCTCTAAATAAGCTCATCAGGACTATTAATATTTTTCTAGATTCCATATATATGCATTAATATATGTTGTTTTCCTCTTTCTGACTTACTTAACTTTGTATAACAAACTGTAGCTTCATTCCAAAAAAGACACCCCACATCCAAGGACAAAGGAGAAGCCACATGGAGATGGTAGGAGGGGCACAATCAAGATAAAATCAAATCCCATAACCACCTGATGGGAGACTGATAAACTGGAGAACAATAATGCCAAAGAAGTTCTCTCACTGTTGCAAAGGGTCTAGGCCCCACAGCAGACTTCCCAATCTGAGGATCCAACGAAGGGTTGGAAATCCCCAGGGAATCTGACTTTAAAGGGCAGCAGGATTTGATTACAGAACTTCCACAGGACTGGGGGAAACAGAGACCCTTGGAGGGCATAAACAAAGCCTCGTGCCCACCAGGACCCAGGGGAAAGCAGTCACCCCACAGAAGACTGAGCCTATGAGTGTTTGAGGGTCTCTTGCGGAGGTGTGGGTCAGCAGGGATGCGGCACTGGCAGCAGCAGTTTGGGGAGCGCACGTGTTATTGGCATAAGTCCTTTTGGAGGTCACCAGTAGCCTTACCATAGAGCCTGTAGACTCCAGGATCGGGTCACCTGACGGTCACCTGTCCAACTAAACAACCAACATGGAGGGAGCACAGCAAGCAAATGGATTAAAGGTTTACTGAACACGGCCTTGCTCACCAGAGCAAGACTCAGTTTTCTCCACAGCCAGTCCCTCCTGTCAGGAAGCTTGCACAAGCCTCTTTTCCTCATCCATCAGAATGCAGACAGAAGAAGCAAGAACTGTAATCCCACAGCATCCAGAACTAAACCCAATCCCAGAAAACGAATCAAAATGATCGAATGGATCAGAGTCTTGTGTAGCTCAGTGAAGCTATGAGCCATGCCGTGCAGGGCCACCCAAGACAGATGAGTCATGGTGGAGAGTTCTGACAAAGCATGGTCTACCAGAGAAGGGAAGAGTAAACCACTTAGGTATTCTTGCTTTGAGAACCTGATGAACAGTATGAAAAGGCAAAAAGATATGACTCTGGAAGATGGATCCCCCAGGTCAGTAAGTGTCCAATATGCTACTGGGATGGAGTTGAGAAATAACTAGAAAGAATGAAGAGACTGGGGCAAAGCAGAAATGACAGTCAGTTGTGGATATGTCTGGAGGTGAAAGTAAAGCCAGTGTTATAAAGAAAAATGCAACAATATCACATAGGAACCTGAAATGTTAGGTCCATGAATCACGGTAAATTGGACATGATCAAGCAGGAGATGGAAAGAGTGAGCATCAACATCTTAGGAATCAGTGAACTAAAATGGGTAGGAATGGGTGAATCTAATTCAGATGACCATTATATCTGCTACTGTAGACAATATTCCCTTAGAAGAAATGGAGTAGCACTTATAGTCAAAAAAGAGTTCTAAATGCAGTACTTGGGTACAGTCTCAAAAATGACAGAACGATCTTGGTTCATTTCCAAGGCAAACCATTCAACAGTAATCCAAGTCTATGCCCCAACTACTGATACTGAAGAAGCTGAAGTTGACTGTTTCCCTGAAGACTTCCAAGACATTCCAGAACTAACACCAAAAAAAGATGTCCTTTTCGTCATAGGGGATTGGAATGTAAAAGTATGAAATCAAGAGATACCTGGAGTAACAGGCAAGCTTGATCTTGTAACATAAAATGAAGCAGGGCAAAGGCTAACAGAGTTTGGCCAAAAGAACACACTGGTCATAGCAAACAGCCTCTTCCAATAACACAAAGACAGTTTTACACATGGACATCAGATGGTCAATACTGAAATCAGGTTGGTTGTATCCTTTGCAGCCAAAGGTGGAGAAGCTGTATACAGTCAGCAAAACAAGACCTGGAGCTAAATGTGGCTCAGATCATGAGCTCCTTATTGCAAAATCCAGGTTTAAATTGAAGAAAGTAGTGAACCTTTTAGGTATGACCTAAATCAAATCCCTTATGATTATACAGTGGAGGTGACATATAGATTCAAGGGATTAGATCTGGTAGACAGAATGCTTGAAGACCTATAGACAGAGATTTGTAACATTGTACAGGAGGCAGTAATCAAAAAAATCCCCAAGGAAAAGAAATGTAAGAAGGCAAAATGGTTGTCTGAGAGGGCCTTACTTACAAATAGCTAAAAAAAGAAGAGAAATGAAAGGCAGAGAAGAAAGGGAAAGATATACTCAACTGGGGGGTCCCCGCTTGCCAAGGAGACATAAGAAATGCAAGTTCTTTCCCTCAGGGAGGGCATGGCAACCCACTCCAGTATTCTTGCTTGAAGATCCTATGGACAGGGGAGCCAGGTGGGCTACAGTCCATAGGGTTGCAAAGAGTCAGACACAACTGAAGCGATACACACATACCCAACTGAATGAAGGGTTCCAGAGAATAGCAAGAAGAGATAAGAAAGCCTTTTTAAGTGCACAATGCAAAGAAATAGGGGGAAGCTATAGAATGGGAAAGACTAGAGATCTTTTAAAGAAAATTAGAGATATCCAGGAGCATTTCATGCAAAGATGGGCTCAATAAAGGACAGAGATGGAAGAGACCTAACAGAGGCAGAGGAGGTTAAGAAGAGGTGGCAAGAATACACAGAAGAACTATACAAAGAAGTCATGATGACCTGAGTAAACATGATGGTGTGGTCACTCACCTAGAACCATCCTGGAATGTGAAGTCAAATGGGCCTGAGGAAGCATTACTACAAACAAAGCTAGTGGAAGTGATGGAATTCCAGCTGAGCTACTTTAAACCCTGAAGGATGATGCTGTTAAAATGCTACACTCAATATGCCAGCAAATTTGGAAGACTCAGCAGTGGCCACAGAGCTGGAAAAGGTCAGTTTTCATCCCAATCTCAAAAAATGCAATGGCAAAGAATGTTAAAACTACTGCACAATTGCACTCATTTCTTATGCTAGCAAGGTCATGCTTAAAATCCTTCAATGTAGGCTTCAGCAGTACATGAACTTCCAGATGTACAAAGAAGATTCAGAAAAGGTAAAGGAACCAGAGATCAAGTTGTCAGCATTTATTGGATCATAGGGAAAGCAAGGGAATTCCAAAGAAACCTCTACTTATGCTTCATTGTCTATGCTAAAGCCTTTGATTATGTGAATCATAAAAAATCATGGAAAACTCTTAAAGAGACGGGAATACCAGACTACATTACCTGTTTCCTGAGAAACCTGTGCAGGTCAAGAAACAAGAGTTAGAACTAGACATGGAACAACTGACTGGTTCAAAATTGGGAAAAGAATCTGTCAAGAATGCATATTATCATCCTGCTTATTTAACTTATATGCAGAGTACATCATGTGAAATGCTGGGCTGGATGACTCACAAGCTGGAATCAAGATTGTTGGAAGAAATATCAATAACCTCAGATATGCAGATGATATCACCCCCATGGGAGAAAGTAAAGAGGAATTAAAGAACNTATTTAACTTATATGCAGAGTACATCATGTGAAATGCTGGGCTGGATGACTCACAAGCTGGAATCAAGATTGTTGGAAGAAATATCAATAACCTCAGATATGCAGATGATATCACCCCCATGGGAGAAAGTAAAGAGGAATTAAAGAACCTCTTGATGAATGTGAAAGAGGAGAGTGAAAAAACTGGCTTAAAACTTGACTTTCAAAAAACTAAGACCATGGCATCTGGTCCCATCACTTCAAGGCAAATAGATGGTGACAAAGTGGAAACAGTGACAGATTTTCTTTTCTTGGGCTCCAAAATCACTGTGGATGGTGACTGCCGCCATGAAATTAAAAAACACTTTCTCCTTTGAAGAAAAGCTATGACAAATCTAGACTGTATATTAAAAAGCAGAGACATCCCTTTGCTGACAAACGTTCATATAGTCAAAGCTATGGTTTTTCCAATATCCATGTATGGACTTGAGAGTTGGACCATAAAAAAGGCTGCGTGTGGGAAGAACTGATGCTTTTGAACTGTGGTGCTGGAGAAGATGCTTGAGAGTCTCTTGGACTGCAAGGAAATCAAACCAGTCAATCCTAAAGGAAATCAACCCTGAGTATTCACTGGAAGGACTTATGCTGAAGCTGAAGCTCCAATACTTTGACCACCTGATGTGAAGAGCCAACTCATTGGAAAAGCCCCTGATGCTGAGAAAGATTGAGGACAGAAGAAGGAGGAGGCTATAGAAGATGAGATAGTTGGATGACATCACCAACTTAATGGACGTGACTTTAAATACGTCCTGACATGGGATGGCAAGACTTATTGAATGAACAGCAACAACAAATTTTCATCCACATCACTACAACTGACTTAAATTCATTAATTTCTATGGCTGAGTAATATTCCATCATATATATGCATCACATCTTCCTTATCCATTCTTCCGTTGATAGGCATCTAGGTTGCTTTCATGTCTTGGCTATCTCAAACAAACCGTGCTGCAATGAACATTGTGGTACATGTGTCTTTTTGAATTTTTTTTCAGGGCACATGCCCAGTAGTGGGATTGCTGGGTCACATGGTTGCTTTATTGCTACTTAAGCAATCTCCATACTATTCCCCATAATGGCTGTACCAATTTACATTCCTACCAACAACACAGTAGAATTCCCTTTTCTCCATACCCTCTCCAGCATTTATCGTTTGTAGTTTTTTTGATGATGGCCATTCTGATTGGTGTGAGGTGATATCTCATTGTAGTTTTACTTTGCCTTTCTTTAATAATAAGCAGTGCTGAGCATCTCTTCATGTGTTTATTTGCCATCTGTATGTATTCTTTGGATAGATGTATGTTTCGGTCTTCTGCCCATTTTTGGATTGGGCTGTTTGTTTTTCTGCTATTTAGCTATATGAGTTGCTTATAAATTTTGGAGATTAACCCTTTGTCAATTGCTCCTTTGGCAATTATTTTCTCCCATTCTGAGGGTTGTCCTTTAACCTTATTTACTTTGCTGTTGCAAAAGCTTTTAAGTTTAATTAGGTCCCATTTGTTTATTTTTATTTCCATTACTCTAGGAGGTGAGTGAAAGAAGATCTTGCTGTGACTTATGTCCAAGAGTGTTTTGCCTATGTTTTGGCTAAAGGCTTGATAGTTCCTGGCCTTATGTTTAAGTCTTTGATCCATTTTGAACTTATTTTTGTATATAGTATTAGGAAGTGCCCTAATTTCATCCTTTTATACATGACTGTCTACTTATCCTGGCACTACTTAATGAAGAGACTATATTTTCTCCATTTTATATTGTTTCCTCCTTTGTCAAATATAAGTTGTCCATAGGTGTATGGGTTTGTCTCTGGGCTGTCTTGTTCATTGGTCTATATTTCCCATTTTTGTGCTGATACCATCCTGTCTGGATGACTGTAGCTTTGTAGTATAGTTTGAAGTCAGGAAGGTTGATTCCTCCAGTTTCATTTTTCTTTCTCATGATTGCTTTGGCTATGCAAGGTCTTTTGTGTTTCCATACAAATTGTGAATTTTTCTGTTCTAGTACTGTGAAAAATACCATTGGTAGTTTGGTAGGGACTGCATTGAATCAGTGGATTGCTTTGGGTAGTATACTCATCTTTACAGTATTGATTCTTCCAATCTATGGTATATCTCTCCATCAGTTTGTGTCATTTTTGATTTCTTTCATCAGTGTCTTATAGTTTCTTGCACACAGGTCAAATTTCTGTATGTGAATTTTGTATCATGCAATTTTACCAAATTCATTGATGAGCACTAGTAGTCTTTTGGTGGCATCTTTAGGATTTTTTATCGACTTGGTCAAAAAGTTAGTTTAGGTTTTTTTCCATAAGATGGTACAGAAAAACTTGAACAAACTTTTTGGCAAAACCAATATATATATATATAGTACCATGTCATCTGCAAACAGTGACGATTTTACTTCTTTATTTTTTTCTTCTAATTTGGATTCCTTTTATTTCTTTTTCTTGTCTGATTGCTTTGGCTAGGACTTCAAAAATGATGTTGAATAAAGTTAGTGAGATGGGCGTCTTTGTCTTATTCCTAATCTTAGGGAAAATGCTTTCAGCTTTTCATCGTTATCTTGTTAGCAGTAGGCTTGTCATATATGGCCTTTATTATGTTGAGGTATGTTTCCCCTGTGCTGCTTTCTGGAGAGATTTTTTTTTATCATACATGTATGTTAAATTTTATCAAAACTTTTTCTGCATTTATTGAGAGGACCATATGGTTTTTATTCTTTAGTTTGTTAATGTGGTATATCACCTGGATTGATTTGTGGGTTTTGAAAAATCCTTGTCTTCTCAGGATAAATCCCACTAGATTACAGTGTATGATCCTTTTAATATATTGCTGGACTCTTTGCTAGTATTTTGTCGAGGATTTTTGCATCTATGTTCACTAGTGATATTGGCCTGTAATCTTTTTTTGCAATATCTTTGCCTGGTTTTGGTATCAGGGTGATGGTGGCCTCACAGAATGAGTTCAGAGGGGTTCACTCCCCTGAAAAGTTTTGAAACAGTTTCAGAAAGATAGGTGTTAACTCTTCTCTAAACGTTTAATAGAATTCACTTGTGAAGTCATCCGGTCCTGGCTTTAAAAGCCCTATAGTTTATATGCTTAACTTTATTTAAATCTTGTAAGAATGGGTAGCAAGCCTCCTTTTGGGGAAGGCAAGAGGAAGTCGTGTGAAAATGAGTTGGTTCCTCAGTACATGTCGGAGCCCTCTGCCAGTCTGGCAGTGTGTGACCAGGACGGTGCAAGGGAAGCAGTGGAGAGTGGGGACTAAGGAGCAGCCAGATCCACCATACTTAGGGTTTGTCAGACAGCAGCAGGGGTCTTGTGTTCAGCTCTGAAGGCCACATTTTAATCCAGGCATTTCAAAACCAGAGAGACCCAAGGGCAGAATCCTGAGGTGCTGAGGTGTAACATCTGTTCCTCTTACAGCTGCTTAAAGGAGCACCTGATGTCCAGTGTGAAGAGATTCCCCAGCAAGGGCAGAGTGGCTGCCTCAATGCTTGAAGCCTTGTCACTCATGAGGGGCAGCAAGGTCAGGTTTAGCCTCCAACAGCAGCTCCATTAGAGTAGAAGATACAGGAAGTTGGTCTCAGATGGCTGGAGGAGGTCATGGAGAGGATGTACCCACTGGTTGACCCCCAAGCTGCACCCAGGAAATAGATGCTCCTCACTCCCTCACCTGTCCTTGGAATGTACGTTCCCACAGTGGGAGCTCTCCCAGGGACCTGGCTTGGAGAGAGTAAGGTGTTGCTGAGGCCATCTGGATGGGACACGTGACTGAGCCCAGGAGGTGCTCCATGTAAATTTTAAGATTCTAGTGGGCAAGTGCTGAGATCTAATTATCTTATAGCTGCCCCAGTAGTTAGAAGCCAACAAGCTTCCTAAGTAAGTTTCCTGGTTTATTAAACCTGCTACCTAGCAGGCTGAAGTAATCTGCTTGGTTCTTTCCTCTCTCCTCCCTATATGTATGCAGGGGCCAGTTTGTAAACTAACACACATCAAAATGAAGAAGCCTCTTCTGACAGGGAGAACTGCCCCCAAGTGAGAGGACTGGCCTCATCTGAGGGTCTGGAGGTCATCCTAATAATGACTGATGGCTGTAAATCTCTTTAAAATCTACTACAAACTCTCATATGTATCATCTCAGTTGAGAGGTATGATCCTTGTTTACTAAGGAGAAAATAGAGATGCTGAGAGACCGAATGACTTTTAAAACATCGTAGCATCATCTTAGAGCCTCTGAGTTAGAAGAGACAAAGAATGTTACTCAGACAGAAAAGGTATTTGAGATGCAAAGACCAATTTGAGACTCAAATCAGTTCTCCTAGCCTCCTGGTCCATGCCTGCAGATTACATCTCATTTCCTTTCAGCTTGTTTTTTGTTTGTTTATTTTCTGGGAATTTTCAAATTCTGTCTGGGGGTGCTTGCTCTGTCACTCTTCACCCCTCTTTTCTCCACCCTCAACCACAGCTTAACAAGATGTTTAAACTTGAGTGGATTTCTTAAACTCTCCAAGCCTCAGTTTCATCATTTACTCACTGGAGGTGATGGTGGGATTCATCTCTTAGGCCTCATGCTATGAGTTAAATGAGACGATGCATATACATCTCTGGACACAGAATTAACACCCCGTGGGTTTTCAGCTTGATTTTTACCTTTGCCACACCTAGTCCCTGGAGAAGGAAATGGCAGCCCACTCCGGTATTCTTGCCTGGAAATCCCCATGGATAGAGGAGCCTGGAGAGCCACCGTCCGTGGGGGTCACAAAGAGCCTGACACAATGATACAGAATTAGCGCCCAGGGGGTTTTCAAGTAGATTTTACCTCTGCCACCACCCAGTCCAGGCCTTTGTAATTCCTCACTGGGAACCATTTATAATTGCCTCCTGCCCGGCTTTCCCACACCCATTTGTGCCCTGTCCAGTTGATTCTCCACACTGTGGATGAGGGACCTTCCTAAAATTCGAACCTAATCACGTCGCTTCCTGGCTTAAAACTTGCAGTGGCCTGTGCTGATTTTTAGATAAAGGCCAAGACCTGCAACAAGGCCCACAACCCGAGTGCGGTCTGGGCCCTGCGTGCCTCGCTGGCTTCGCCTCATGGCAACCTCCTCTCATTCAACATTAAATGTGGTTGTGACAGCTGGACCGTAAAGGAGGCAGACTGCCAAAGAATTGATGCCTTCGAACCGTGATTCTGGAGAAGACTCTTGAAAGTCCCTTGGACTGCAAGGAGATCAGACCAGTTAATCTTAAAGGAAATCAACCCTAAATACTCATTGGAAGGACTGATGCTGAAGCTGAAGCTCCGATATTTTGATCATCTGATGCAAACTGCTGACTCATTGGAAAAGACTCTGATGCTGGGAAAGACTGAGGGCAGAAGAGGATGAGATGGCTGGATGGCGTCACTGATGCAGTGGGCATGAATTTGGGCAAACTCTGGAAGATGGTGAGGGAGAGGGAGACTGGCGTGCTGCAGTCCATGGGGGCACGACTGGGCGACTGAACAGCAACACGAAGAATGTGAGCTGACTGGAGAAAGGCTCTGTCGGGGGCCCTTCCATACAGATTTCTGTGCGGCTTAAGCCAGAAGGTAGGACTGGATTTACTCCAAGAGCCCTTCCTTCTCTGGAATTGGATGATTCCACACGACAGCAACTTTACTTTCACTTTTCATTTTCATGCATTGGAGAAGGAAGTGGCACCCCACTCCAGTGTTCTTGCCTGGAGAATCCCAGAGATGGGGGAGCCTGCTGGGCTGCCATCTATGGGGTCGCACAGAGTCGGACACGACTGAAGCGACTTAGCAGCAGCAGCAGCAGTATGCTACCTTGTACATTTCCCTCCCTCCCCTCTCCAGACATTATCACCTTTAGATGAGCTCACAGGAGTCTGTCAATAAATCCTTGCAAACTTATAAACAAATGACTCAGAGCAGTAGAAAACAAGCCTTGAACTGTATTTTGTGCAAATTCTCATCTTGACATTATTTTTAACTCCCCCACAGAATGTGAAAAATATCAACTCTTGTCATTGTTGGTGAGAATGCCCATTGGTACCAACCATTTCTACAGTCCCTCTGGCAGTATCTTATGAAACTCAAGATGGTCAAACCTGATAACTCAGAAATTCTATTCCTTAGTAGACATCTGAGAAACTCCTACACTTCTGCCCAGCATAAACAATGACTGGCATAGCAAACAAACAAGCATAATCACCTAATTTCCATCAACAGAAAGATGAGCAAATAAATTGTAATATAGTCATACAGTGGGATACACTAGACCAATAAAAGAAATAAGTAAACCAGAACTTCATGTGTTAGCATGGTATCTTTTAAAAAATTTTTAATAATGAAAACAAATCTCAGAAGAATGTATACCAAACAACTCTATTTAAGGAAATTTAAATTTAAGTAAGGAGATCCAACCAGTCCATTCTAAAGGAGATCAGCCCTGGGTGTTCTTTGGAAGGAATGATGCTTAAGCTGAAATTTCAGTACTTTGGCCACCTCCTGGGAAGAGTTGACTCACTGGAAAAGACTCTGATGCTGGGAGGGATTGGGGGTAGGAGGAGAAGGGGACGACCGAGGATGAGATGGCTGGATGGCATCACTGACTCGATGGACATGAGTTTGAGTGAACTCC
Organism: Neotragus pygmaeus; assembly: GCA_006410875.1. NCBI lineage: Eukaryota > Metazoa > Chordata > Mammalia > Artiodactyla > Bovidae > Neotragus > Neotragus pygmaeus. Next base: position 144,364 of record SJYV01050413.1, read on the forward strand.
GGGAGATGGTGATGGACAGGGAGGCCTGGTGTGCTGCGATTCATGGGGTCGCAAAGAGTCGGACACGACTGAGTGACTGAACTGAACTGAGCTGAAGTGAAACCACAAAATGTGTTGCGTAGGGACTCTTAATGATGTAATAAAAATATAAGGACCTCAGACAGAATGGTAAACAGTAGGGCACATGTAAGGCTGCCTCCAGAATGGAGAGAGTTGAAGGTGATGTGAACACGGGTACCCAGGGGCTTCAACCAGCCTGCTACTACCTTATTTCTTAAGAGGGATAGTTGGTAAACTGCTCATCATTATAATAGTATCTCTGCCGTTTTGTATATCTGAACTATTTTATAATAAAAAACACTTTAAATATATTTGGAATTACTGATTCAACTTAAAATAAGAGCAGCCACTCTGGGTTTTATTGGGCTCCTATGCGTGTGTCTGGCTGGTGGTAAAGGGGTCCTTCTTTCCTTCCTGAGATGAGAGATGCCAGGTGAATTCTAAGCTTTCTTGCTGTCTGTGACCCTAGGACCCTCTCTCCCCGAGCATATTCTCAGAGGACCCTAGTGAGTATTCGGGCCAAAAATTTGAAGGAAGATGTTTGCCTGAGGACCAGATACAAGATCCTTTTTGCTCCTTTTGGGACGTAGCAAGAGAAAGGGGTGAAAAGAAAGAATGGGGCAAATAGATCAGAATTTAGCTCTAAAATAGGTATTATTATGGACTTTCCCAGTGACTCAGTGTTAAACAATCTGCCTGCAATGGAGGAGATGCAGGAGACATGGGTTCGATCCTTGGGTCGGGAACATACCCTGGAGGAGGGCATGTCTACCCACTCCAGTAATCTTGGACGGAGAATCCCAAGGACAGAGGATCCTGGTGGGCTACAGTCCATAGGGTCCAAAGAGTGGGATACGACTGAAGAGACTGGGCACAGGTATTTTTATAGATGAATCTTTACACTTCTGGCCGGAAGGAAGGCCAAGCCTTTTGGTGTACATCGGATGTGCAGATAAAAACTGTTCATTCCACCCAAGAAGCCCATGGCAAAAGCTGCACGGCCTCCTGTTCCCCTCCACACCACGTACTACATACACACCTGTCTTTCAGCGTTGCTCAGAGGTAGGGATAAGGGGGATGTCATCCTACATTAACAGGACATTTTATTTGTCTCCTGCTGATAAACTCTATAAAATGATGTCAACGCAATATCTGCTTCTGAATCTACCATCTCACTGGCTCTTTGCTCCTTCTACGCAAGAGTGTAGGGAGATTGTAGAGTCACCAGGGAAAGCCAGATAGGGCCAGTGATGAGAGCAGAAGGACCCTGAGCTATGACGCTGGCCCTGGAAGGGTGCTTCTGTCCTCTTGAACTCCAGATTAAACCAACATTTCTTACCCCAAAAACCTTAGACCCAGCTCTCTGTTTTCCCTACTATCCTAACTCAACACCTAGAACAGGTCAAATCCACTACATTTTGGGCAAACACGTCATAATTAACTGAGCCCAAGGCTTGGGAAAGATGTTCTTGGCGTGTCTAGTTTATCCTCAGGGCGAAGACTGCAGGAACCCCTTCTTTGACCTGCCCTCCTGCCTTGGATGACCTCAGTGGTTGTGGGATCCACTTCAAGGCCTGCCTTCCACCCTGAGGTTGTTGTAGCTTCTGAAAAATAGTATNATTGAAACATGTATATCACCACATGTAAAATAGACAACCAGTGCCAAGTTCGATGCATGAAGCAGGGCACTCAAAGCTGGTGCTCTGGGACAACCCAGAGGGATAGGGTGGGGAGGAAGGTGGGAGGGGGGTTCAGGATAGGCGGATACAATGCACACCTGTGGCTGATGCATGTCGATGTATGGCAAAAAACCACCATAATACTGTAAAGTAATTATCCTCCAATTAAAATAAATTAATTTAAAAAGTTAAGTTAAAAAAGGAAATCTATCTACCCATCTGAATCATTTTGCTGTACACCAGAAACTAACACAGCATTGCAAATCAACTATATTTCATTTAAAAATTAAAAAATATAAAATAGGAAAAAGTCAATCACTGTATGATTCCATTGATAATGACATTCTTGAAATGATGAAACTATAGAGAGCGAGAGATGGTTGATGGCTGTTGGGTCAGGAATGGTGTGTGTGTGTTGCTCACAAGTATAAAGTATCTGTTGTGGCGGTAGAACAGTTCTTTATCTTGACTGTGGTGGTGGTTCCATGAATCTACGTGGTTTAAAAATTGCATAGAACTACAAACATGTGAAAGGATGCATACTAAAAAATGGCAAAAGCTGAATAAGATCTAGAGTCTGTTTAAAATATTGTTCCAGGGGGCAGAGTTTCGATCCCTACTCTAGGAAGATCCCACATATCTCAGGGCAACTAGATCCGTGGGCCACAACTACAAAACCACATGCCCTAGAGCTTGTGCTCCACAAAAGAAAAGCTACTGAGAAGAAAAGAAATGAGAAGCCCACGCATTGCAATGAAGAGTAGCCCCACCTTGCCACAATTAAAGAAAGCTCAAGTGCAGCAACGAAGACCCAGTGCAACCAAAAATAAATAAATAAGGATTATTTTTTTTAAAAAAGATTGGAAGCAGCCTTCAGGGAACTTCTATGCTAAAGGAAGAAACAGACATGAAAATAACTAAACATTTATTTTTAGTTGTGGTTTAGTTGCTAAGTCCTGTCTGACTCTTGTGACCCCATGGACTGTAGCCTGTCAGGCTCCTCTGTCCACGGGATTCTCCAGGCCATTTCCTTTTCCAGGGAATCTTCCCAACCCAGGAATCAAACCCGGGTTTCCCGCATTGCAAGAGGATTTTTACCGACTGAACTACGAGGGAAGCCCTTTCATGGAGGTGGTGGCTTTGAACTGAGACTTGGAAAATAAGTTGATGGAGAAGAACGATGAAGAATATAATCAGAGATGAGAATATCAAGGAGATTGAGGAGGGTTTCAAATGCATTTAAAGAGTTTAGTCCTATATTCTGCAGGCAAAGGAAGGCCATTAAACAATATATGTAAGATAATTCCAGTGTCAGTGTGAAGGATAGATGAGCATGGAAAGAGTGTCCCTTACTAGGAGATCGGGGTTCCCATGTGGCACAGCGATAAAAATTCCATCTCTTGACAATGCAAAAGATGCAGTTTCAATCCCTGGGTCAGGAAGATCCCCTGGAGAAGGAAATGGCAACCCACTCCAGCATTCTTGCCTGGAAAATTCCATGGACAGAGGAGCCTGTTGGGCTATACATTCCAGGGGGTTTCAAAGAGTTGGACATGATTGAGCTACTGAGCACAGCACTAGGTGATTATNCCCTGGAGAAGGAAATGGCAACCCACTCCAGCATTCTTGCCTGGAAAATTCCATGGACAGAGGAGCCTGTTGGGCTATACATTCCAGGGGGTTTCAAAGAGTTGGACATGATTGAGCTACTGAGCACAGCACTAGGTGATTATAGTTTAACTCTGAGTTGACAAGGTATATTTATGCTAACACGTCAGCAGTCACATGTCCATGACCAACTTTTCTCTGGTCTGGATAGATTTTTTAGAGGACTTTTCCTGACCTGTTACAAGAAGGAAGTTAAAAATATGAAGAAGAATGTTCCAGTCATCTCCATTTTGAATAATATCTATTTTTTAAAATTCCAGGACTGAATGGAAATGAAATTATTATACAAGCCCCTTTCTTCAGAGGTAGTTCTTAACTTCCCCAAACAAATAGGTATCTTGCAGGAAAAAAATTAAATATGAAATCTAAAAACAAGTGATCTCTGTAAAGCTAACACAAAGAAAGTCTGCAACCAATTAAGGATGTTGTGATTTGGGGATTTGCACTTCTCTTTTATTTCTCCACCTGGCCTATTTCCTGTTTCTAAGGTACCTTGGTTGCCATGGAAACACAAACAACTATTTCCCCCTAGTTGGACTGCTGAATTCCACCCTGAGCTCTATCCCTGTGCTTTCTCCCTCATGGCCACTTCCCATAACTCTGCAATTAACCATCACCTTTTTCTGCCAACCCACCTATCCCCCTTCTCTTTGCCCCCTTAAATTTCTCTCCTAATCTCCCTCTCCTGGTGTGATAGGACTCTTGAGTGTGTGATAACTATTTGCCTCCCAAGTTATACATTCTTTGTGGAAACTAACCTCTCACCAATGGGATTGCCTCCTGAAAAGACTTCCATTTTTTTGTGGCGCTAAATAGATTAGAATTATGAATACTTTGGGTATTGACACTTTGCTTTCTATTAAAACTGTGTAAGTAAATAGTAATCCATTTTTATAAGAAGATGAACAGCCCAGAGGTTCAAGGAATTAGTGATATGTATACAAATTGGTGGGCTTCCCAGTGGTAAAGACTGTACCTGTCAATGTAGGAGATGCTGGTTTGATTCCTGGGTTGGGAAGATCCACTGGAGTAGGAAATGGCAACCCACTCCATTATTCTTGCCTGGAAACTTCCATAAGCAGAAGAGCCTGGTGGGCTATAGTTCACGGGGTTGCAAAGAGTAGGACACGCCTGAGCTACTGAGCATGGCAAGGCACATACAAATTGGTACAAAATAGTGATCCAAAAAAATGAATGACCTAGATAAAATTAAGACTTAGAGGAAACGGGGGTGGGTGAGAGGGACGCACTGGCAGATTGGGATTGACATATATACACTACTACAGAGGAGAGTGAAAAAGTTGGCTTAAAGCTCAGCATTCAGAAAACGAAGATCATGGCATCTGGTCCCATCACTTCATGGGAAATAGATGGGGAAACAGTGGAAACAGTGTCAGACTCTATTTTTTGGGCTCCAAAATCACTGCAGATGGTGATTGCAGCCATGAAATTAAAAGACGCTTACTCCTTGGAAGAAAAGTTATGACCAACCTAGAAAGCATATTGAAAAGCAGAGACATTACTTTGCCAACAAAGGTCCATCTAGTCAATGGTATGGTTTTTCCAGTAGTCATGTATGGATGTGAGAGTTGGACTGTGAAGAAAGCTGAGCGCCAAAGAATTGATGCTTTTGAACTGTAGTGCTGGAGAAGACTCTTGAGAGTCCCTTGGACTGCAAGGAGATCCAATTAGTCCATCCTAAAGGAGACCAGTCCTGGGTGTTCATTGGAAGGACTGATGCTAAAGCTGAAACTCCAATACTTCGGCCACCTCATGCAAAGAGTTGACTCATTGGAAAAGACTCTGATGCTGGGAAAGATTGAGGGCAGGAGGAGAAGGGGACGACAGAGGATGAGATGGCTGGATGGCATCACTGACGATGGACATGAGTTTGAGTAAACTCTAGGAGTTGGTAACGGACAATGAGGCCTGGCATGCTGTGATTCATGGGGTCGTAAAGAGTCAGTCAGAGTGAACTGAACTGATGTATAAAATAGGTAACTAATGAGAACAGACTATACAGCACAGGGAACTCTACTCATTGCTCTGTGTTGACCTAAATGGGGAGGAAGTCCAAGGAAGAGGGGGTAGATGTATCCATGTGGCTGATTCATTTTGCTGTACAGCAGAAACCAACACAGTATTGTAAAGCAATGATACTCCAATTAAAAAAAAAAGAATTAGAGGAAATGGATTGAGGGGAGCGATGAAAATCTGGAAAGTTCATAAATGAACTATGTATTAACCATTCTTTCTCCTTCTTTCTCCTCATCCTCCTCCTTCTTCTTCCTAATAAAGTCATAACTTAGGACAAGCTGTGATCACAGACATTACATGATACATACTGACATTCCTAATGGGTTGACATATAGATCAGCTGGGGAGGAGATCTGACTGAACAGAAGCTCCTAGAATGTCCTGTAGCAACAGGTGAATCTAATGTCAGAGCTGTGTGTGATATGGGAGAAATATGTCATCTTCTGTGATAAGCACTGTCGATATGAAAATCCAAGAAAAACCTTGTGCTTTGTGCTGCCAGGGGCAGGTCCCACCAACTACACTCTGCTAAAAAGGAAACTGCAAAAGAGAACTCAAAAGATTAAACCCAGATCTCCAGAGAGAGATGTATTTACATACTATACGTAGGTAAAGTGGGTATATTTTTAGCTCAACAGATCTGGCCAAGCAAGCTTAACGTGAAAACATGAGTATTGTCCTATTTCAATAGACCCACCCAATTCAATATTCTGTCTTTGAGAGTGGAAGTGAAAACTTCATTTTTGTGTAGAGTTTATTGTGTAAAAGACTGATTTTGTTCTCATTCTGCACTGCCATATAATAAATCTACACAATCTTCCCTATGAGATTAACTTTTCTCTAGGACAGAGTCCCTGTTAAATCACCAACTATCTGGAAACTTTGAGAAAAGTCATTGTAGATGGACAAGTTAAACACATAGGCAAGCACTAATTTTTCAACATATACAAAAATTTGCTAAATTGATAACAATAGGGTAAAGATTATAAAGCAATTCGTACACCAAATGTCTCAGAATATTGCACGTCTAAAGTTTTCATGTAGGATTTTAATCGTTTTTCTTATCAGTTTCCCTACTATTGGCTCCCACCTCTCTTTGCTCTTAGGGTAGAGCTTATTTATGACAGACTGTCTTCCCTTCTAATACAGTTTCTCATCTACCATCAGCAGATGATAAGTGCTACTTACATTTGCACTACACTTTAGCAGTTGCAAAATGCTTATGGGATCCTTGCATTTGACATCATTGTCTGTCAATAGCGCTAGGGTCGGGCCTGACCAACCAGAATATTCCATCTCCCTCACCAAAGACTGGTTCAAAGATGGACACATGACCCAAACTGGGCCTATTGAATCTGTCCTAGGATTTTTCAGATTGATCAAGGAAACAGTACTTCTGAAGATTATCTTAATGCTATAAAATCAGCTAAACCTGGAGCTGCCCGTCTATCTTACTGCCAAGATCCTAACATACAGAAAAGTAGCTGGGAGATGGAGGGACGTAGACCTAACAACAATATCGTCTAAACATCTGAATCCTAGACTTTTGAGCTTGCGTGTGCTCACGCCACCATACATACCCATTTTTCATTTATATTTGTTGTGTTTAAACTGGTTTGAGTTGGGCTTCTGAGTTTCTGTCATTTGTAACCAAAAGAGTCCTGACAAATACAAACTTCCCATCAACACTTTGAGATAGTAGAATATTATTATTGGTTTTACAGATTGAGAAACTAATGATTTAGCTCACAAATTAATACACGTCATTGTAACTAGAAAGAGAACTTCAACCCAGGTCTCACATTTCTTAATCTAGAGTTCTTTTTTTTTTTTGGTTATATTAAATTCCTAGTAACCAAATGTGTTAAAATTGCATATAAAATAAGGGAAAGTATGCTCTGAGAAAGGGCTCTCAAGTAACACATCATGGGGTCTAAACATTCAGTGCTTCTGGACAGATTTGCTGCGGCCTGACTCCATCCTCTGCAACTCACAGCTCAGAAACTTCCACCATTCAGTGAAACAATCCAGTCAGTAGGAGCTCCAGGACTGCCTGGGGGACAGATTTTTAAAAGCAAAGACTCTCAAGGACTTCCCTCAAGGACTTCCCTGGCTGTCCAGTGGTTAAGAATCTGCTAATCAATGCAGGGGACACAGGTTCAACCCCTAGTCTGGGAAGATCCCACATGCTGAGGGGCAATTAAGTCTATGGGCCACAACTAGAGAGTGGGCCCCACCCCTCCCAACTAGAGAAAGGCTGAGAGCAGCAACACAGACCCAGCACAACCAAAAATGAATAAATAAACAAACACAAAGCCAAAAACAAAACAAATTAAGACTCCCAAAACAAGTTTTCAATAGTTTCACTTTGAACATTTTCCCCCAATGGATAGTCTCTTTTTACTTCCTCTCTCCCTTCCTTCCCTTCCCTTTCTTTCTTTCCTTCCCCTTTTTTTCTTTCTTTCTCCCTCCCTCCTCTTTCTCTGTCTCTGTCCCTTCCTTCCTTCTTCCTTCCTTTTTTTTTCCCCCAGCCATGCATACTTATGGGATCTTGGTTCCCCACCAGGGCTCAAACCTGAGCCCACAGCAGTGAAACCACCGAGTGCTAAACACCAGACTGCCAGACAATTCCCTTTCTACGTTTTTGGTTTTCTTTCTATGTTTAAAAATTTTGCAAGACTTATTACAAGAAACAAAAATAGCAGTCTCTTAAGGCAATGGCACCCCACTCCAGTACTCTTGCCTGGAAAATCCCATGGACATGGAGCCTGGTGGGTTGCAGTCCATGGGGTCTCGAAGAGTCAGACACGACTGAGTGACTTCTCTTTCACTTTCCACTTTCATGCACTGGAGAAGGAAATGGCAACCCACTCCAGTGTTCTTGCCTGGAGAATCCCAGGGACGGGGGAGCCTGGTGGGCTGCCGTCTTTGGGGTCGCACAGAGTCGGGCACGACTGAAGTGACTTAGCAGCAGCACCAGCAGCAGCAGCAACTTGCTGCCTCCAACCCATTTTCTTGCCTCACTTTTTACTCTTTTAATTGATTCCTTTGTATTTTCCAGCATATTTTGAATAACATGGTTATACTGTACTTATTGATTTTTCTGTTTTACATATTTTCTACTGGCTTCCCTGTTATGGAAGATGAAGATTTATCTCTTTCACGCTTATATACCACCACCATTACCACTGGTTTATATATCCCATTCCTCATTCCCTAATATAATTATATCATAATTTTGGTTATTTAGACTTATTAAGATTATGAAGTCATGGTCATTGCTGTTTAGTCACTAAGTCGTGCGACCCCATGGATTGTAGCCTGCCAGCCTCCTCTGTCCATGGAATTTTCCAGGCAAGAATACTGAAACGTGTTGCCAAATTTCCTTCTCCAGGCGATCTTCCTAATACAGGGCTCAAACGCACCTCTCCAGCATTGCAGGCGGCTTCTTTACCACTGAGCCACCTGGGAAGCCTTATTAAGTCATTAAAGCTTAGTAAATACTGCTCATAAATGAGTCATATAATGTCATATTTGTGTTCCTTTCTTGCAAAACTTTTTGCTTCCTGGACATTAATAATTATCTTTTCAGTTTATTTGTTTGAATGTTTAGTTTTCTAGGTACATATTAATTCAGCCTCAAACATCCCCCCCACTATGAAATCCTCACTCCATACATTAAGTGCTTTGGATGTTCTAGTCCTTTCGTTTCAGCAACACCTCTCCGGGAGTCACTGGACCCACTCCAATCTGGACTGGTTGTTGTGGCCCCAAGTGTGCAGTGTCTGCCCAGGACTTCTTTTCACCGTCATCCTCAGATTCCCTTCGCTGTTTTCTGAGCTGTGTCTTTTCAGCCCATGTTTTCCTCCTTGGTTTATGTCTTCATTTTGGTGAAATATATCCCTCAATAACTTCCTAAATACAGCCACCATTTCCTATAGTTGAGAAATTAATTTTTGAAGACTTTGCATACTTGAAAATGTCTTTGCTTTCCTACATCATGGATAGCTGAGCTATACTAGGGGTTCTAGGCTGTAAGTAACTTTTCCCCAGAATCTTAAAGATATCTCTTCACTGCCTTCGAGTTCTGTGTGGCTAATAGGTCTCAAATCATTTCGATTCCTAAACTCTTTCTCTATGTTTAATTAGTTTTGTTTCCTTTCTCAGACCTGTTCTTCTCTTTATCCCAGATTTTCTGGTGTACCTTGAAGATGTAATGTTTCTCGTTGTGGGTCTGTTTTCACTCACTGTGCTGGCTCTAGGTGGGACATTTTGATGTGGAAAGTAACATCTTTCAATTCTTTAACTTCATATGATAACTTCCTCCTCTCTGATTTCTCTGTTCTCTTTGGGTACCTATTATTCAGATGTTGTATCCCCCGGTCTAACCCAATTATTATGGGCTTGTTTTGTTTTTGCTTGTTAGCCCCTTTTTTATTTATCTTTATAATTTTTTCTGTAAGATTTCCTCAGATTTGTCTTGCAAGCTTTCTGTTGTGTATTTTTTTTTTAATTTCTGTTATCAGACAAAGACAAACACTGTATGATTTTACTTATATGTGGAATCTACAAAGCAAAACAAATGAACAAACATAACAAACTAGAAACAGTCACAGATAGAATNGATTTGTCTTGCAAGCTTTCTGTTGTGTATTTTTTTTTTAATTTCTGTTATCAGACAAAGACAAACACTGTATGATTTTACTTATATGTGGAATCTACAAAGCAAAACAAATGAACAAACATAACAAACTAGAAACAGTCACAGATAGAATAAACAGGTAGTTGCCAGAGTTGAAGAGGGTGGGGAGAGGGAAGAAATAGCTGAGGGAGATTAGAAGGTACAAACTTCCAGTTGTAAAATTAATGAGCCACAGTCATGAAATGTGCAGTGCGGGAAATGTAGTCAATAAATGTGGAATATCTTACTATCGTGACAGTTTGTAATTAGACAAAAAAGTTCTGCTATCATTTTTTTTTGGGTGGCATTAATTTCCTTTAATAATTTCTAAATTTCCAATAGGATTTAATTTTGAAGTTTAACGTGTCAAACCAGCATTATGCTTTACTTTTAGTAATTCTGGATTCCAGGTCATTTAAGATGAAAATAGAAATGCAAAGTTTACTTAAGAAATTTAATTTTCGTCTTCTATAACATCTAAATCTTCATCCTCTTCATCATCATCTTCTGTTTGTTGATCCTTTCTTAGTGGACAGGTCAATACCTGTCCTGTTCCAGATACACACTTAGCTGACAATGATCTCTGAAGAGGTAATTTTGAATTTGCTCTTACAATATCTAAACGGGATGCATAATCTTGTGGATATAGAGAATGTCAGAAAAACTCTAATCTTCTTCAACAATCTTTTCTATATTTTGGTAGGCAGGAGTGTAGACCTCTAAAGCTTTTCTGTGAAGTAACGTTTTGATAGTGATAAATTCTGAAAATACAGTCTTTATATCCTTTATTTTCTGCTTTTCAAAATTGTCAGTAATTTCCTCCAGATGACGAGTTGTTCGGGTCACATCCACTGTCACTTCAGTTCAGTTCAGTCGCTCAGTTGTGTCCGACTCTTTGCAACCCCATGAATCGCAGCACGCCAGGCNTTTTTTCAGATTGAAACAAACTGAATTAAAAGAAGAGTGGTTGAGATTCACCTCAGGGCCTAGAGGATCAAGTAGAAGAAACAACCCAAACCACAGAAATGATGGCTTCGGTCAGGGAAAACAGCAACTCCAGCTGGAGAAGGAGGAACAGCTGGAGAAGAGGCAACAATTAAACAATGATTCAAGACAATTTCCTACAGATGAAGAAAGATTCATACCTGTCTTGCAAGTTTTCACCAGATTCTACACCCACGTATATCTTGGTCAATTTCCAAATTCCAAAGGTAAAGTAATCAGTCTTTCAGTTCACAGGTTAAAAGAATAAGAAAGGAAAATCACATTGGTGCTCAACTCCACTGCACCAAAAACGAGAAGAACATTTATAGACTTTGGAGAAAAAAAGGATTGCCACCTAGGATTCCTATGCTGGCCAAGTTAGTCTTTATCGATCATCAAGAAAGAAAGATATTTGGGGTGTACAAGAATTCAGAGAACATATTATTCCCATAGCCTTTCTGGAGGAAATACTAAAGAAAGAGCTCTAATTAAAAAACAAATGAATCATAACAGAGAACTCAGGATCAGGAAAAAAGAGTGAGTAAAAGGAAAGAGTAGTGAGCTATGATGCTTGCTATTTATATAAATATATGTAATATATCAATCTATCACTGTAGGTTGCCTGAGGATGTGTAATATAAATTCCAAATAAGGACTCTTGAAATAGGCAATGAATGTTCCTAGGAAATTCTAATAATAATAATAATCTCCAATGAAGAGTTCTTCTGTATCTTAGCAAAACCTAGAAGTGGGAGAAGGATGAAGCAGCAAAGCAAAAGCACTTATTATATCTCCTTTGGAGAGGGAAGAGGAGGGAGAGAGGAAGAGTAAAGCCTTCTAAAGGAGCACCAGTAAACATGAAAGATGAGTGAACTAAATAGGAAAGAAAATCACATAAGATGCTATTGGTTAAATCCAAAGGCTTGTTCATACAAAGTTCAGTGGAACTGATAAACCCTTCCCTAGTCTCTTTAAAGAAAGACAGAACAAAGACATAAACAAGAACACCTGACACTCACATCATGGTATGTCAATTATACGTCAGTGAAAAAACAGACAAAATTCAAAGTGAAAAAAAGTCATCATCACAGATACAGAAGAGATTAAAATAATTTTAAGAATGCATTACATGCTATTCTATGACAATAGAAGATTGGAAGATCTAGAAGAAATTACCAAAATCAATCCAAGTAAAAACTTGAATAACAATTTTAGTGGGAGAGAACAGAAAGGCTGTTAAAGATCAGTCATTAACAAGGGTATCAGGACAGATGGTTTAACAGCTCAGTTTTCCAATCTTCAAAGAATAGATAATATCAGTATTAATTAATTTATTTTAGACCATGAAAAAATTGAAAGCTTCTCAGTTTATTTTATGAAGCAAACATGATTTTAATGCTAAAATCTGATAAAGATAGTTCAAAAAAGGAAACTGTAGGCCAATCTTATTTCTAAATAAATGTTAACAAATAGAATTTATCAATCTGGCAAAAAATAGCACACTGTAACCAAGCAGATTTATTCTAAGATTACAAAGCACAACATAAAGAAATCTATCAGCATGAATATTTTCATCAATAAATTAAAAATGAAAAACCATATCCTATCAATAGTTCCTGAAAAGATATTTGATAAAGTTGAGCAGCCATCATTATTAAAACTTTAAGGAAAATAAGAATGAAAGGGTAGTTGTTGAATATAATTGCCTCTTTATCAAAAATCAGTGGTCCGTATCATTCTTATTGGCCAAATACCAAAAGCATTTCAAAAACTCAAAACCAGACAAAAATACCTACTGTTGCCAATTGTAACTCAACATTTTCTTTGAGATTCAGAGATTCAAACAAAGCATGGTAAGGTAAGAAAATGAAGGACTGACGCTGAAGCTCCAATATTTTGACCACCTGATGCAACTTACTGGAGAGGACTCTGATGCTGGGAAAGATTGAGGGCAGTAGAAGAAGGGCATGACAGAGGCTGAGATGGTTGGATGGCACCACCAACTCAATGCACATGGGTTGAGCAAACTCTGGGACCTGGTGAAGGAATGGGAAACCTGGCAAGCTGCAGTTCACAGGGGCACAAAGGGTCGGACCTGACTTAGTGACTGAACAACGGCAAAGAAAATGAAGAGATTAGCACAAGCATCTGAAAGAAGAAATAAAGTATTGGAATGTTTCTTTTTGCTCACAATTCTGACTCTGCATTTCAGATTTATGCCTGCTATTAGTGTTCCTGTTTAACATTGCCTTGAAGGTTTTTAAAAATAAAATAAGAACATAAATATAACAACCAGCACCCCACAAGCNAAGAAATAAAGTATTGGAATGTTTCTTTTTGCTCACAATTCTGACTCTGCATTTCAGATTTATGCCTGCTATTAGTGTTCCTGTTTAACATTGCCTTGAAGGTTTTTAAAAATAAAATAAGAACATAAATATAACAACCAGCACCCCACAAGCCCCCCACCCTCCCCACTCCTAGTCTCCTCCAACACAAAGGTGGAAACCATCTATTATCTTGACTAATACCATACTTTGCCTGCAGTAGGTTTGGTGTTTAGTTGAATAAAACGTGCTTAGAACTTCCATGGACAATAAATGTTCAGAAGATAAGAAAAATAGGGGGGAAAGTAGCAATAAGAGGTGCCTAACCTTATGGGATATCAGAGCACTCCAAAAGGCCATTGTAATCAAACCACTGTCTGCAGGAAGAGACCAACAATGAGAGGGACAGAATTTGGATGAAAAAAATAAGTCCTGGTACATGTGAGCATCTAATACATGACAAAGTTGGTAAGTCAAGTCAGCAGAGAAAGAATAAATTATTTAATATGTGATACTAGTCCAGCTTGTTAGAACAAGTTAAATCTTATCCTATGCCATATCCATAAACAAATTTTAGATGTACATAGGACTTATTATATTTCTATGAAGTAAAACAATAAATAGCTTAGAAGAAAATCTAGGTAAATAGATTGGGAAATCTTGGTAAATAGATTGGGAAATCTTATCAGGATGGGAAACTCAGAATCCCTGAAAGAAAGATATATTCCACTTATTTAAATTGAAAATGCTGCTAAGATAATAGATTTGGGGGGGGTAGTTTTACAGATAACTTGATAAATGATAAATAATGACACTATAAAAAGAGCTCCTACAAATTGCCCAATTAGAAAAATGGGCAAAGAGTATGATAGATAATTCAGAGAAAAACAAATCCAAATTCTCAATAAACTTGAAAAGGTGCTCAAGCTCACCAGTAGTCCACAGACTGCAAATTAAGTTTACAACAAAATATCACTTTACAAAGATCTGAATGGAAAACATTAAAACAAGAGTGATGGAGACTGTTGCTAATAGGGGTGTGGGTATTCTCCATACTTTACTGTTGAAAATATGATGGGCCATTTTGAAAGCAATATGGAAATACATTATAAATTTTAAAATACACATGCTTTTCAAACCTGGAATCTATTCTGTAGAAGCAAAAACATCAGCACATAAAGATACATGCATAATAAAATTTATTGCTTCACTGTTTATAGGGACAGAAACTTAAAACAAAAATATCTTATCAAGAGAAAGATAAATAATGGATAAATTATGAAAGAGTATCATCAAGGATTATTATGTAGCCAATACAAAAAATGAATTAGAACCAGAGGACAAGGATGTCCACAAGATATTTTTGAATGAGAATTGGAATACGTACAAAATCCATGACCTAATTTTTCCAGAGAAAGCAATGAACTACCCAAAACCCTACACAGAGGTTCTACCAATATATCATCCATCTATCTATCTATCTAATCTATCTATGTACTGTGTATATATTATCTTATATCATTATACGACAATGTAGAAAGTTAAAAGGTTATTAGCATCTAGTAATCTGGGGGTAGGGGATTGGGGTACAGAGTTGGTGGGGTGAATACTTGAGAGGACTAAGAAGCGGGACATTGCAGGGAATCTATGGATGGGAGTGAATAGTTGAACTCATCTCTCATGGGGATTTCGAGGGTTCTGGATATAACAAAGCTCAAACTCCAAGGATGCTGGTGGGGGCTCTCTTGGGGGATACTATAACCAGACTCTCCTTGGAGCATGTGGGTATGGGAGGTATCACAGAGCAGGTCTCCCGTCCCTCCCAGCACCTGACCTGGTGAGATCACAACATGATGAACACCAAGCACACCCTGGGGCACCCCTGGTCTGGGATGTGCAAGACCTCATGCTGTGTTCAGGGAGAATGCTCCTGCCGGTCTCCTGCCCAGGGCACCCTGGTAACCATGGAATCACCATGTGTACGGAACCCAATAACGCCGGGGCCCTTAGGACCCAGTCGGGTTAGGTCAAAACCCTATTGAAATCCACAACTACTTATTAAAAATAAAGCCTAATTTTCACTTACATCTCATAGAAAAAATTCAAGGATCCAATTTCTATTCCATATCGACCATCTCAAACTACCCTATTTTCGGGTTTTACTTTGAGATGATAAAAATGTTGCAAAGCTAGGTAAGGTGGAAATGTTGCAAAGCTAGGTAAGGTGGGTGGTTCCACCGCAGGGTGAATGTAACTAAATGTCACTTAATTTTTCACTTTAAAAGTGTTAATTTTATGTTATGTGAATTTCACCTCAATAAATCATTTAAGGGAGAAAAAAATGCCCTTTCTCTCCCAGCCAATAATTGCTTTTGTTATCTTACTCTCAGCTCTACCAAAAACATTCCTCAAAACCCAGTCCACAAATCCGTCCAATTTACTCCCTTCTCTCTTCCCTCCTGTTTCTAGTTCTGTTTGCATTCATCCCCCATTCTCTATCTCAAATCCCAGGAGACAGGCTGGAAAACATGAACTTCTGCAGGGAGGGTTGAGAAAAGAGGCAGCTGAGGGGGAAAAGATACATTTTCTTTTAACAGGTGGTGGTACCCGAGGCGGGGCTGGTATTACTCATTAGTAAGTGTGCCTCTTTCACATATGGGAGTTTAAGGTAATTTTGGTAGCAGCTACCCTCAGCAGCTTGTCTTCCCTACACCCTGAGTCACTGCCCCTGCCTGTCACGACAGCTGTTCTCAGCCCTTCCCGCCCCCTCCCCCCGCGCCCC
>SJYV01050413.1:163693-175422 GCA_006410875.1 Neotragus pygmaeus
TGGAGAAGACTCTTGAGAGTCCCTTGGACTGCAAGAAGATGCAACCAGTCCATTCTGAAGGAGATCAGCCCTGGGATTTCTTTGGAAGGGCTGATGCTAAAGCTGAAACTCCAGTACTTTGGCCACCTCATGCAAAGAGTTGACTCATTGGAAAAGACTGTGATGCTGGGAGGGATTGGGGGCAGGAGAAGGGGACGACCGAGGATGAGATGGCTGGATGGCATCACTGACTCGATGGACGTGAGTCTAACAGTGCAAAAACCGTGATTATTTTTGCACCAACCTAATACACAGAAATATTGGGCTTCTCTCATAGCTCAGCTGGTAAAGAATCTGCCTGTGATGCAGGAGATCTGGGTTTGATTCTTGGGTCGGGAAGATCCCCTGGAGAAGGACATGGCAACCCACTCCAGTGTTCTTGTCTGGAGAATCTATGGACAGAGGAACCTGGCAGGCTACAGTCCATGGGGCTGCAAGAATCAGACACAACTTAGCGACTAAACCACCACCGATACACAAAACTGACATATTGACTGTAGTTAATTCAAATATAGGACCTGGATATTTAAGGAAACAACTTCCTGTTGACCACCTTTATGACCAAATTGGCCAGAAAGTCAATCAGTGTGACTGTTCAGATGTTAATGCCTTCTGAGAGCACTGTCTTCTTTCTTTTCCAATGAGGAAATAGTCATTTTTCAATTCTCAAAACTTGCCAATGAGGCCAAAACAAATTCCTGAAGGAGTTTTGAGCAAGTGTAATTTCACAGTCAGAATCTGATGTTGGGAAGGATTGGGGGCAGGAGGAGAAGGGGACGACAGAGGATGAGATGGCTGGATGGCATCACCGACCTGATGGATGTGAGTTTGAGTGAACTCCGGGAGTTGGTGATGGACAGGGAGGCCTGGCGTGCTGCAATTCATGGGGTTGCAAAGAGTTAGACACAACTGAGCTACTGAAATGAACTGAACTGAACTGAATTTCACAGTCGCAGCTGGCCTGTTAGTGGCAGGTACTAGGTCCAGTCCTGCATCGGCCGTTGACTAGCTGCACATTGCAGAGTTCGCCCATCTTGCCTCCCTTATCTGTAAAACAGCGGGTCTGGACTTTGAGCCCTAAAGCACCTTGTGACTTTAGCCTCTGTCCAAAAACTTCTGAAGCCTTTACTGAAAAAGTCTCACAGTCTAAAGACAGCAAATATCTAAACTCATGGTATTTACCCTTCTGATGAAATAGCCAATATGGAATTTGACCCTTTTGACCGATCATGGAGGTGAAAGTCAACATTCTGTGCATGTAAAGCCAGTGGAGAAACAAGTAAGCCAGATTCACTGACTAATGTGCTTTTTAATGGGTATTTTAATGACAAGGAGAAGCTGGTTCTGACCTTTTATTTGCAGCACAGTTCTCCCAATGGTGCTGGCAGGCTGGCACTGATCCATCCCCACCTGGTCTCCTTGGTAACCAAGGGCCTAGATCTGTGAGATACTTGCAGGACATCTGGCCAGGATTAAGGCGCAGACAACCATGATAAGAGATCAAGCCCGCAGCCCCGGCCTTTGAAGACCCCTTGCTAATTAGGGCTGGGGTGTGGAGCACTGCTGGCAGTCAGGTTGGCACATTGGTTGAGAAGGTAGGGATCAGACTGCTCGGGACTAAATACCAACCTGTCTCTCACTAATGGTGGAACCTTGGGTTAGTTTTAATTTGCCTCTCTAGGCCTTCATTTTCTTACTTGTAAAAGGAGTTTACCAAAAGTACCTTCTTCGTGTGGTTGTCAGTATTAAATGCATTTAAATACTGAAAGTTCCTAAGCAAGGGCTCAACATGAACTAGCCAGCAGCAGTAACAGGGAGGGGCTTCCCTGGCGGCTCAGACGGTAAAGCATCTGCCTGCAGTGCAGCTTCCCTGGTGGCTCAGACGGTAAATACTCTGCCTGCAGTGTGAGGGGTCTGTGTTTGATCCCTGGGTTGGGAAGAGCCCCTGGAAATGGCATCCCACTCCAGTATTCATGCCTGAAGAATCCCATGGACAGAGAAGCCTAGCAAGCTACAGTCCATGGGGTTGCAAAGAGTCAGACATGACTGAGAAACTAACACACACACAGTAACAATGAGATGATTAAACAACACTGATAAGAAAAACAGAGCTTTCTTGAGATGACCACATCCAGTACTGTTTTAGGGAGATCCTAGCAAAGGTGGTGGGGCTATAAAAAGACAACTGGAAAAGCCTCTGGTCTGTTCCTTAACAAATACACAAAGTTATATTGGGCTTCCCTGGTGGCTCAGTGGTNTTCATGCATGGGGTGACTTCAGGCAGAAGGCTGCATTTGGCAGGAGGGTTCTGTGACTGATTCTGGGACC
This sequence comes from Neotragus pygmaeus, assembly GCA_006410875.1. NCBI lineage: Eukaryota > Metazoa > Chordata > Mammalia > Artiodactyla > Bovidae > Neotragus > Neotragus pygmaeus. The sequence goes on from SJYV01050413.1 coordinate 166,061, forward strand.
CCTGACCAGAAGGTGCTGGAAGGAGGGGGACCAGGAGCAGGAAAGGGAGGACCCAACACTCTGTCTGGGTCCCAAGCAATGGCTTTACCTGGGGAAGGCCAGGCATTTCTGCTCTGTTTTATTTATTTGTCTTTCCCCCTGTTCAAAGCCCCTGATCCTCCCCTCCATCCATTCATACCTTGTGGCAGAGAAAAAACTGGGTGGGAGAAGGATGCAGTGCCAGGAAACCCTGGAGACAGGGGTCGTGGGGGGTCAACGGCTCTGGGGACCCTTCGAGAAAAAGAGGCAGTTATTTTTCAGCAGAATTGATGGAAGGTTTCGCTTTGTGTTTCTGAACCTACAGGGCACAGCTGTGGACAGTTATGGAGTACAAGTTTTTCTGCAGCAGAAAGAAAGATGTTTCCATTGTTCAGGGAAAAAACAAAAAAGGCTCTCCTGCACTCGTTTATCAGTCCAGGATACAGCCTAAAACTGAGCTCCGGCTGCTAACTCCTGCCACCTCCAATTTGAAGGCCATCCCTCTGCTGCATCTGACCAACCAGCTTCTGCCATGAGCATCTGAGCGTTAAGCCAGAGGGGTCGATCTGGGAACATCACCTCCACGGCCAGAAAGCCCAGCCAGTTTACAGGCTCCGTTCACAGGCCCCGGTCCTGGCCCACGCCCACTGGGATAGAGAGTTGGGTGGCAGTGGTGGGGACGGGGAGGCAGGGGAGGGTGAAGGGCTCATTTGCAAGAACTGCCCAGCTGAGATAACATTTTAAATGAGCAAGAGGAAGTCCAACGCTTTGTAATCCTCTAGCAGCTGCTCACTTTGGGTTGTGATGGGGAAGCGGCCTTTTGCCATCAGTCCCCGAGCCAAGAGTGGCCAGAGCGGGTTTTTCATCTCCCAGAGTGCTGCTGCGGGGGCCTCAGGGCTGTGTCCCAGGGAGGCTGGACACAGGGACGGGGACAAGAGGCTTGCAGTTCCCCTCTGTGTGTGTGGCCCCCGGGAGGCTCACAGATGAGCCCGCTTGGAGGCAGCCACGTCTTGGCCCGACACACTGCAGCTCCGCACCCGGAGAGGGCAGCTGGTGGATGGTTCTCCTGCTCCTCAACCTGTCGCTGCACAACTCTGAACAAGGCTGCCACAGCCCGGAAATGCAGATTATCCCTCAGCTCAAAGCGTCTCGCCACCCTCCAAGTGACCCAGTCTTCCAGGGAGCTGCCACCATCCCCAGATGATGCCCACATCCCATCTGCCCAGGGAGCCCATCTGAGGCCATCATGCCAGCCCAAGGAACACCCATGCCGGGGCCACCATCCTCCCCTAGGCCTGGGTCTCTCCCACTCGAGGAAGAGGAAGCTTCTTTCTTTTGTTGTAAAATTACGAATAAAATTAAACTGACTTTGAGCGTAATAATGATACCAGATGGTTTCATAAAATGTAAATAGAGCAATAAAAATACAAACGGAGCCCTCCCAGTAATTAGCTTTTGATTTACACAGTCCAGAGAGAATCAGATCACGCATCTCCCACACAGGAGATGCTGGTCCCTGTCAGCCCTTCTCCTGGTCTTGGCCTCACCAGCTTCCCCGTACCTGTTTTTCCTGACCCTCTGTCCCAAGCCCGAGGTTCTTTCTAAGTTTCATGGCAGCAAGGTATTGAAACAAACGTCTGCAGCCATCTCTCTTGGATGTGTCAACAGGCTGCATAATTAGGACGGCCATGGAGAGCGGGGGGCCATGAATTGCTCCATGGACACACATTATTCTCGTTATCACCCTGACACAGTAATAATAACTCAGCTTGTTGGGCCATCTTCACAGTACCAAATATCCTCTTGTTTATTTGGCAATCATGCACTTCACTATTTATGGCTGGAAAATATTCTTTGATGCCAAGGTCAGATCACTGCATAAAGCCAACAGAGAAGAGATTTTCTGATTTCTAGATCCACCCTGCGTTCAGGAAAATCCTTAAAACCATAGTAACAGGAAACTGCAGAAGCTCTGATTTTGTTCCATAGGCTCAGAGCAGGGGTGGAAGGAGGGCCTCTNGCACACACACACAAACACACACACACACATGCACACAAGGTTAGACTATCAGGGCAGGGTTATTTGAACAGCAGGAGAAGATTGTGAAGGTTGAAATTGATGGCTTAGGCAACAGACAGATCTGAGTTAGGATCCTAGCCCTACAGATTACTAGCTGTGTAAATTTCACTTAATCTGACCGTTACTCTCCTCAAACATACAACGGGCAGAACCTACCTCAGAGGGTGTGTTGATGATGAAATGGATAAAGTATGAAAAGTGCTCAGCACCCTCCCTAGGTCCCATCCTGCTCCATCTGGTCCAGTGGTCTCCCGTATCACTCCCATATCTCCCATACACTTATTCATTCATTTCATCTGTCAAACATTTCCTAAGACTAGTTTTCTGTCTATTACCAAACCTGACTCCAGGAATTCAAAAATGATTCTGAGATGAGGTTCATGCTTCTGAATATCTAAACAGCATAAATATCCTCCTAAATATCCTAATGTCTCAATCTCATCTGGAAATGAATCACAGATCCATCCGCCCAGTCACAGGAGAGCCGCCTCAGAGCGCCCCACGCACTAGTGTGAGATTATAGAGGAGGAGCAGTCAGGAGGACGGTGAGGAGGTCAGGACTGAAGGAGGCATCTGGAAGGTCTTAATGGCTGAGGAGCGGTATGTGGTCTCAGGGTGAGGGGTGCAGGCCCGTTTCAGAGGCTGCCTTAAGCATCCCAGATCTCCTCCCATGAGCTCATACAACATAGGTAAAGTTGCTTCATCCTTCCCTGGCTCAGCATCCTGGGCTGTAAAATGGTGAAATGAAGCTTCCTCGGCTGTAAAATGGTGAAGTGATAATATTTAAGAATAGTGGCTCAGACGGTAAAGAATCTGCCTGCAATGCAGGAGACCCAGGTTCAGTCCCTGGACCGGGAAGATCCCTTGGAGAAGGAAATGGCTACCCACTCCAGCATTCTTGCCTGGAGAATTCCTTGGACAGAGGAACCTGGTGAGCTACAGTCTATGGGGTCTCAAAGAGTCGGACTAACACTCAAGAATTGAATGAGTTGAAACCTGATGAAGCATGCAGCTTGTATTAAAAATTATTGTTACGGTGTGGGTGAGAGAAAGGGAGAATTTTTCATGCACTAAGATATCAGAAGTTTTTCTTTGTTTTTTAAACTGGACATTGTCCACATAATGCTGCCACTGCACCCCTTGAAGTTGACAAAGGTGGGTCCTCAGTTTATCCCCAAAGAACCCAGTCTCACTTGTGGCTTTTCAAAATTAATGGGGCTCCCAAAGGCCTGGGTGCATGTGCGAGTGCTAAGTTGCTTCAGGCATGTCCAACTCTGTGCGACCCTCTAGACTGTATAGTCTGCTAGGCTGCTCTGTCCATGGAATTTTCCAGACAGGTTGTCATGCCCTCCTCTAGGGGACCTTCCGGACCCAGGGATCAAAACTGCATCTCCCACAGTTCCTGCATTGGCAGCTGAGTTCTTTACCACTAGCGCCACCTGGGAAGCTCAAAGGCCTGGGGGAGGTATTTATTTACCGGCAAATGGGGCCACTTTGCAGTAAGAGCTGGCTCATTATTATGTGGGAGCCTGGAAACCCCTTCTCTTTGGTCACCTACCCTCCCACAACCACCTTCACCCCTAGGGTCCCAGCTCCATCCTGTCATTGGCCCTGAGTGGGAGCTAGTGAATGTCATCTCTCAGGGCTCCCCTCAGGTCCATGACTGAGGTCCTGTTTGCCCATGTTTTAAAATTCTTCAGGAAGGGCACGCACTGCATAAGTCACACTCTTTCTTTTTTAAAAAATATTTATTTGGATTATTTCTTTGCCTGCACCAGATCTCAGTGGCAGCACACAGCATCTTCTATCTTCAGTGCAGCATGCAGGGTCTTTAGTTATGGCGGGCAGGATTTATCTAGTTCCTTGACCAGGGACCGAACCCCAGACCCCTGCAATGGGAGCATGGAGTCTTAGCCAATGGACGGCCAGGGAAGTACAAGTCAGGCTCTTTCAAGCTAAAACTAATCTCTTCCCAGAAGATAATTTATATTTTATACTAAAGACCCTTTCCCTGCTAAGGGAGAACAGTGAGGGACAATGAGGGTGAAAGCGCTGACCCTACATAAAATATTAACGTCCCTACTCGATCCTCCACACTGAAGTCTGGCAGACAGACCATTTCATGGCTTGCTTTAATTATAAGTTCACCCAATGCCAAGCTTAAGCCTCCAAGGTCTAATTTAGGAGGGTTAAGGGTTTAGTGGCGGCTTTGCATTGCTGAAGAGCATCTGGAGAGGAGCATTGCCTTGTGCCCCAACTAGGATTCTGATTTCCAGCAGCATCCAAAGAAAGTCCCATCGTCCCAGAGACTCAGTGGCCAGCACGGGCTCAGCGTGTCACCACGAAGCTCATCACTGGATGCGTTTGGCTTCTCTGGCCAAGTTGGGAAGAGCTCTCTTATCATTTGATGGTCTGGAGACAACTAAGGCTGTCTTCACCTCCTGTGCTGCTGGCTCATTTCTGTTTGGGAAGAGCAGACACTGCTAGGCCTTCCCTTTGCCCTTGACAGTGGTGAAGGAGCCCTGTGGACTGATCCTTCCCATCACAGACAGGTAAGGACCAGTAGTTTAGAAGAATTTAAACAGCAAGCAGCATTTCTTGAACAACTAACGCACACGCTGCAAATGGCTTGGTCCAGTGAGGGGAGAGAGACGAGAATGTCAATCACCATAAAAGGAGAAAAGACCGGAGGGAAAAGGTATATAGGCCCTGGAGCTGAGAGAGCCAGAAACAGCTTCCCCAAAATGGGCGCAAATTGTCTCAGAAGTAAGGTAAAATTCATAGAGCATCTGTTTTGGATATTGCACTTATTTCAATTAATTCTCTCACTAGAGTCACAGAGCTAATAAGTACTGAAACCGAGGTTTGAATCTAGGTTGGTTTGAACCCAAACCCATTTCGCTGCATCCTGCTGTTAAGGAACCAGGGAGNAAAACCATAGCCTTGACTAGATGGACCTTAGTCAGCAAAGTAATATCTCTGCTTTTGAATATACTATCTATGTTGGTCATAAATTTTCTTCCAAGGAGTAAGCGTCTTTTAACATCATGGCTGCAGTCACTATCTGCAGTGATTTTGGAGCCTTAAAAAGTAAAGTCTGACACTGTTTCCATTATTTCCCCATCTATTTCCCATGAAGTGATGGGACTGGATGCTATGTCCTTTGTTTTCTGAATGTTGAGCTTTAAACCAACTTTTTCTCTTTCCTCTATCACTTTCATCAAGAGGCTCTTTAGTTCTTCTTCACTTTCTGCCATAAGGGTGGTATTATCTGCATATCTGAGGTTCTTGACATTTCTCCCGGCAATCTTGATTCCAGCTTGTGTTTCTTCCAGTCCAGCATTTCTCATGATGTACTCTGCGTATAAGTTAAATAAACAGGGTGACAATATATAGCCTTAACATACTCCTTTTCCTATTTGGAACCAGTCTGTTGTTTCATGTCATCAGGTATAGATATGATGAAATAGAGAGGTATGTTTTATTTTATCCTTATGCATTTGTTTATTCTTGCTTTCATCCAAGTTATATGCGGCTCTCCTTCCTGGCTGCAGGCTAGGTTGACCTATCACAGCTTCAGGTCCAACATTAAACAATAAGGCAACATCCTTATATAGAGTCATAGCCAGATCTCTAACCCCTATAACAATTCCCTTTTCCTATANTCTTGCTTTCATCCAAGTTATATGCGGCTCTCCTTCCTGGCTGCAGGCTAGGTTGACCTATCACAGCTTCAGGTCCAACATTAAACAATAAGGCAACATCCTTATATAGAGTCATAGCCAGATCTCTAACCCCTATAACAATTCCCTTTTCCTATATCATACACTGAGTTCTGTTTCTCTAATCAAACTCTAATAAAGATTAAAAACCTCATACTTTTTGTGTCTATATACCTAATGCTTAACAGTATGCCCAGCATTAAATGAATCTTTAATAAATTTTGGCTGACTGGTAATGGTAATGGTACTTAATCTCTCTCACTAGTTTTCTGAAGGACTTGATTTACATTTATGTTCTACATTTCTTACTAATGTTTTTTTTTTNCTCCAGCTAAGGAGAAATGTTAAAGGCTACCCAGCTTTGGCTGAAACATGTATGTTGGACTGAACTAACTTGAGACATTACTCTGACTCAGCCAGACTTTGATTAAAAACCCGCATCATTTTCTGCCTCAAGTTTTTGAGCACTAGGTTGATGTCTGAAACCCCAAAAAAGGTTAATCTCCACACTCCATTAAGAGGAACAATGATTTCTCAGGTAGGGTTTTCTTTTTTTTTTTCTTCCCGCAATATCTTTGTAATATTCTTCCAAGGGCTCCTGTGGGCTTAATATATATGACATTCAAAAAATAATAGTAAATGAATTTCTATCCATTTCACTGAGGGAGTTTTTCCCTCCATTTGTAATCTTTTTTTTTCTTTTATGATTATCTTTGCCTTGCAGGAAACAGTAGAGGTGATTTGGGGCCATCTGTGTAATTCTGGGATCAGCTCTCTGTGATCAAAATGGAAACAAATCCCAGATGAGAGCCCCAACTGCTTGAGAAGAACATAGCAAAGCCCAGTGTTCCTGACCAAGTTGTCACACACAGAGCAGAACTATGGATGAGAGCCGTACAACATCTGTTGCCTGGGTAACCATCCATCCGCTGAGCCAGCCCTGAGTCATAAGTGGTGTGGGGAGGAGGTCTGCTAGGATAGAGAGCAGTGCGAACTCTTCCCTTCCTTCCCCACCTCCATACATGGCCCAAGGATGCCATACAAAGTTAATGGGAACCTGCGTGTGTGTGCGCTCAGTGGCTAAGTCGTGTCTGACTCCGTGATCCCATGGACTGTAGCCTGCCAAGCTCCTCCGTCCATGGGATTTCCCAGGCAAGAATACCAGAGTGAGTTGCCATTCCCTTCTCCAGGGGATCTTCCTGATGTATCTCCAGTGTCTCCTGTGTTGGCAGGCAGATTCTTTACCACTGAGCCAGCTGGGAAGCCCCAGTAGAAACGTGCTAGATCTAGATCCCTAAAGACCTAAAGACCCATCTTTCCCTAACCTCATTCAAAGATTCACGGACCTCCATTAGTCTTATCACAAAAGCTCTCCAGATTCTTTTTTTAATAATACATATATTTTAAACTTTATTTTTAACAGCAAAACAGTTTGTATTGGGGTATAGTCACTTAACAATGCTGTGATAGTTTCAGGTGAACAATAAAGGACTCAGCCACACATATAGATATACCCTTCCCCCCCCCCAATCCCTCTTCCATCCAGGCTGGCATATGACATTGAAAAGCTCCCCAGACTCTTATTAGTGCTAGTGCATTATCAATGCCAAGCAGCACTGCTCAAATGCTGGTCCTTGACCAGTGTCACATCGTCTGCGCCCCAGCACCTGGCTCCCACGCTGCAACTTGAGTAGCATTAGAGCACCGACGCCTTAGGACCACTACGGCAGCCCAGCAGAGTGCACACGCTTACCTGCAGGGACGGGAAAGCCTACCGTGTGGTTTTCCTTTCATGCATTTCATCACATCCTTGATCCTACACGCAAATTTAGAGAGAAAAATTAATAAATATGCCTTTGCTGAGTAATTAGTTCCAGTTCTCTAAAATCACCCTTAAGTATATTCCCCAAAGAACTGAAAATAGGTATTCAAACAAAAACTTGTACACAAATGTTCATAGCAGCACTATTCACCATAGCCAAAAGGTGGAAACAACTTAAATATCCATTAACAGCTGAATGGATAAACAAAATGTGGTATATCCACACAATGGAATACTATTCAGCCATAAAGAGGAATGAAGTACTGATATATATTATCACATGGATGAACCTTGAAAGGGCTTCCCTGCTGGCTCAGTGGTAAAGAATCCACCAGCCAATGCAGGAGCTGGAGGAGACGTGGGTTTGATCCCTGGGTCAAAAAGAGCCCCTTGAGGAGGAAACTGCAACCCACTCCAGTATTCTTGCTGAGAAAATCCAAAGGACAGAGGAACCAGGCAGATTCCATGGGGCTGCAAAGAGTCATACATGACTTAATGGCTGAGCACGCATGTAAAAACCTTGACAATATTATCCTAAGTGAAAAACTAGGCATAAAAGGTCACATATTGTATGATTTCATTTATATGAAATATTCAGAAAGGTACATACATAGAGATAGAAAGGAGGTCAGAGGTTGCCAGAGACTGAGATGTCATGTGAATTTTACCTCAATTAAAAAGGAGTATGTATGAAAGAAAGGTGGAAATAAAATGTATAAAAAAGAAAAACAAAGAAAAAGTATTCCCCAGAGTTGCACTACCCAAAATCCAACACTCTTCTCACTTTCTTCCAGTTTATGTTCCACAGAATTCATATTGCATTTATAATTTACATTTTGTTTTCAAATTTAATGTTATTTTCAAAGTATTGCCTATGGCCTATATAGGCAATATAGAGCTTAAATACTGGGTAAAGCTCTTTGATACTTATTTTTAAATTGCTTCTTAATATTTTGTTTTAATTTATACACATATATCTGCAGATATATATGAAAATATATATTCATATACATTGTTGCCAGCACTGACTAGTCTTCTAAAAGATAAAAAAAAGTGAATAGTGTATGGTTGTTTTAACACTCTGTCATTTGCTTGTTAGTAAGCTTGTCATCCTACATTTTTCTTTTTCAAATAATAAATGTTTAGTAGAGACTTCTTTGTTTTGTCTTTGTCCGAGTAGAGAATAGCTAATTATTATTGTTTAGGGGAGAAGTTAATAGTAAAGACTTTAAAAGATTGGAGTAGACTCTACTAGACATAGTTGTCCCTAAAGAAGGAACTAAAGAATTGGAAGATTGATATGATCAAATAACCTGGAATGCAAGACTGAACAGAGAGGAAATATGCAAGATAAGAGCATGTAAGATAAAAGTTTACAATCCTGGTGAAAATCAAGTAGGTTACATCTGTGAAGGATCTGACCTTGCATGATCGAGGAAGGTGGTTAAACACTCTGCAAGACTATTGTCTTCCAGAATGATGCTGGAAGAGCTACGTTCCAGCCCTGAGAGATGCTGACAGAGAATCACAGAAAGAACCCAGATGAGCATCAGGACAGATCCTGAGATGCAGGCTGTTCAGTCTGACATGTGCTTACCTGGTTACACCTCAAGGTATGGAACGGGGGATAGTGCCAACAAGAGCTGTGACTGTGGGGGCCACGGAGTCTGTCTTTTCCAGGAATTCAGTTCAGTCGCTCAGTCGTGTCCGACTCTTCGCG
>SJYV01050413.1:176909-189941 GCA_006410875.1 Neotragus pygmaeus
TTTTCCATGTTTGAGTAAAAACAATAGGAAAAAATGGGTTCAACTTTAGTGTGTCCAAGGAGAAACTGTGATTGAATGTGACAAAATTTGTTGAAATAATGAATGCATGACAGAGGAACTTCACCTTTGGTGAGAAGAAGCTATGTTCTCAGTGGTCATGTCTCAGCCCTTTGAGGCTGAACTGTGATATACAGCAGTAGTTCCTCACTTTCTGTCACTCGGAGCATGATATCCTGCAAGCCAATCCTGCCTTTCAACCAGAGCAACTCTGATCACAATCATTTATATACTGGAGTTGTATTAAGATACTGCTTGAAAACACAGTCCTACTTAAACTCAAAATCTTTTGCACAGCAAAGGAAACAATAAACAAAACAAAAAGACAATCCGCAGATTGGGAGAAAATATCTGCAAATTATGTGACCAATAAGGGATTAGTCTCCAAAATTTACAAACAGCTTAGGCCAATAACAGCATCAAACAGCCCACTCAAAAAATGGGCAGAAGACCTGAACAGACATTTTTCCAAAGAAGACATACATATGGCCAACAGGCACATGAAAAGATGTTCAGCATCAGTAGTTATCAGAGAAATGCAAATGAGATCTACAATGACATATCACCTCACACCAGTCAGAAAGGCTATCATCAAAAAATCCACAAACAACAAATACTGGAGAGTGTGAGCAGAGAAGGGAATCTTCCTACACTGTCAGAGGGAATGTAAATTGGTGGTACAGCCACTGTGGAGAATGCTATGGAAGTTCCTTAAAAAAACTAAAAATAGAGCTACCATATGACCCTGCAATCCCACTCCTGGGCATTTATCCAGAGAAAAACATGAGCTGAAAGGATGTATGCACCCCTGTGTTCACTGCAGCACCGTTTATAATAACCAAGACATGGAAGCCACCTAAATGTCTATCGACAGAGGAATGGATACCGAAGATGTGGTACATATAGACAATGGCATATTGCTCGGCCGTTAAAAAGAATGAAATAATGCCATTTGCAGCAACATGGATAGACTTAGAGAGTGTCATAGTGAAGTCAGATAGAGAAGGAGAAATATCGTATGACATTCCTTATAGGTGTAAGCTAAAAAGAAATGACCCAAATGAACTTACTTACAAAACAGAAAGAGACTAACAGAAAACAAATTTATGGTTGCTGGGGGGTGGGGAAGGGATAGTTAGGGAGTGTGGGAAGATCATGGACACACTGCTATATTTAAAATGGATAACCAACAAGGACCTACAGTATAGCACATGAAACTCTACTCAATGTTATGTGCCAGCCTCGATGGGAGGGAGATTTGAGGGAGAGTGGATACGTGTATATGTATGGCTGAGACCCTTTTTTGTTTATCTGAAACTACCATAACATTGTTAATTGGCTATACCCCAATACAAAATAAAAAGTTTAAGGTTTGGGGAAAAAAACGATTCAATTAGAAAATTTAGTTAAGTAAATCTTGGGGAAGAAATAAACACAATAGTATAGGTAAGTTAAAAATAAAAAGATGGGCAAGGTAGACCATGCAAACAAAAATGCAAAGAGAGCTAGAATGGCTGCATTAATAACAGGCAAAGTAAATTTCAGAGGGACAAAAGTTACCACGGATAAAGACAGACACTGCATCACAATAGAAGTGTCAGTTCACAAGGTAGACTCAAGCCTAAATGTGCACGCAACTAGCAACAGTTTCAAAACACACGAAACAAAAGCATATAGTACTAAAAGGAGAAATGGAAAAATTCGCAGTTACAGCTTTAATATGCTTCTCTCACGACTCGATAGAAAAAATAGACAGAAAATCCATAAGGATATATGAATTGAACATACAATCAACCAACTACATCAAATTGGTGTAACATCAGCTCTAAGAAATACTGATCCCTGGGCCCCACCCCAGACCAGTGACATCAAAAGCTCTAGAGGGTGAAGTCCACGCAAGGGTATTTTTGCAAAACAACTTCAGTGCTTTTGCTGTATAGCCGCCATTGAGAACTACTCTTTGAAGTACTGAAAAAGTGATAGAAAATTATCTGGGGGCACAGATGAATTGCCAGGGCCCTGTCTTCAAGGTGGGTGTCACTGGGTTTAAAGAATATGCTTGAATTTATCTCGTGGGAAAGGATTAGGAGGAAAGGCCTTCAGGCATGGGAACAACATGCACCAAGCCACAGAAATATGAAAGGGTATTTAGGGAATGAAGTACAAAGTATATCTATTGTGCCACCTTACACACATACACAAACACACACACACACATGCTTGTACATATACATACATTTATATATATATATATATATTATATTAGTCGCTCAGTTGTGTCCAACTTTTTGTGACCCCATGGACTGTAGCCCGGTAGGCTCCTATGTCCATGGGATTCTCTAGGCAAAAATACTGGAGTGGGTTGCCATTGTAATTCAAATGCTTATTTCCTACTGTTAGGGTGAAACTTACAAATGACCTAAACTTAACCCACTACAGTATTCTTGCCTGGAAAATCCCATGGACGGAGGAGCCTGGTAGGCTACAGTCCATGGGGTCGCAAAGAGTCGGACACGACTAAGCGACTTCACTTCACTTCAGTTCACAAAGCTCTACATGGAGAAGGGTAGAAAATATTGGAAGATAGGTTCTCACTGCGTAGGAGAAATCTGGGGAGTGAAAATCACTAAAAATCATTTGTTTGTATCTCAATTTACATACGAGGATTTAAATATTGTGATAGACTAAAACACTCAATCCATAAGTGAAAGTCGTTCAGTCATGTCCAACTCTTTGCAACCCTGCGGACTGTAGACTGTCAGGAGCCTCTGTCCATGGACGTCTCCAGGCCAGAATACTGGAGCGGGTAGTCATTCCCTTCTTCAGGGGATCTTCCCAACCCAGGGATGGAACCCAGGTCTCCTGCACTGCAGGCGGATTCTTTACCCTCTGAGCCAGCAGGGAAGCCCTAAATCCATAAAGCCCGCCGGAATAGAATGTTTCTGTGTTCAGCCTGGGCGGGTTTGGCTTTTCCTTCTGTTCTCTCTCTAGCTCTCTAGTCTCACTCTGGCTAGTCTCCCTGTGCCCCCCATACCACCTTGTAGTTTACTCTTTTAACAGCAGAAAGAACACTGGACCAAGTCACCTCCACACTTCTTGCTTCTGTGTCTTTGCCTATATCGTGCTCCTTGCCAGGATGGTCTCACTCTCTGCCCCCCAGCCCACTCTGGTTAATCCTCTACTCTTCAACTCAGGTATCACCTCTTCCAGGAAGACTTCTCTGAATGGGAGTGCTTTGGTTGGGTCTTAAAGATCCTTTAAGATCCTTGTTTGTAAATTCAGAATACTTTGCATTTTTCTGCATTGTCTTTGGATATGCAGTAAAGTTTTATAATTTTATTTCTTAATTTTGAAGCACAGATCTGAAGGAGGTTCAAAAAGCTTATGACATTTCTGAGTCTCCTGGGGGCAGCTGGAATCCTCTATTGTGGTTATTTTGCAAGAAGCAGATTTGAAAGATTGTAGCAGACATTTGTTTGTCTTGGGTATTCCAGAAAACATTGAGGAGGGCCTTAGAAAACAAAACTCTAAGCTGTGGCAGGTGGTGTTATTTCAGAGAAGAAATTAGGCATTAATAAGGTTGGTAACACTAGACCTTGATGTCTATCTCCTCTTGGTGTTGGGAAGTTGTTGGAGGGATGCCAGAGTGCTCCATGGACACATTCTAGGCTTTCTAAGAAACATAAAATTGAATCCCCAGAGGCCCTTTAATGTAGGGTGAGGTTTGTCAGCTATAAAGTTTTATAACTGGAAGTGAAAACCCCAGGTAAACATTCATTCTCCCTCCCCCTGTGGCAGGGGACAGAAAGAGAGAGCACAAAAGTCTTGACAGAGTAAGGAAATTAACCTGGCATGGTGATGGTGATGAGAGTTTCCATGATGGGACATTATAACTGTCCTTTGGGACAGAGCCGGCTATTGCCCTGCTTAATGATCTGACTGTGTAAGAACAAGACTATGTTTGATGAGATGTTACGTGAAAATAAAAGTAAGCTACAGAATACTATGCGAAGAGCCGACTCATTGGAAAAGACCCTAATGCTGGGAAAAGATTGAAGGCAGGAGGAGAAGGGGATGACAGAGGGTGAGATGGTTAATTGGGGTTTCCCTTGTAGCTCAGTTGGTAAAGAATCTGCCTGCAGTGCAGGATACCCAGGTTCAATCCCTGGGTTGGGAAGATTTCCTGGAGAAGGAAATGGCAATCCACTCCAGTATCCTTGTCTGGAAAGTCTCATGGACAGAGAAGCCTGGTGCATGCTGCCATGCATAGGGTCACAGAGTCAGCCACGACTGAGTGACTAACACATACACAAATCAATGGACATGAGATTGAGCAAGCTCCTGGAGATGGTGAAGGACAGGGAAGTCTGGCTTTCTGCAGTCCATGGGGTCACAAAGAGTTGAACATGACTTAGCAAGTGAACAACAGACTACTAAGGTCTTCCCAGGTGACTCAGTGGTAAAGAGTCCACCTACCAGAGCAGGAGATGCAGATTCAATTCCCGAGTCGGGAAGATCCTCTGGAGAAGGAAATGGCAATCCACTCTGGTATTCTTGCCTGGGAAAGCCCACGGACAGAGGAGCCTAGTGGGCTACAGTCCACGGGGTCGCAAAAGAGTCGGACAAGACTGAGTGACTAAACAACAGCAACAGGTTACTATACTTGACGTCTAACTCTATTTAAAACCAGGAACACAGGTGCTTGACAAAAACAATTGTGGGGAATGTCATCAGCTTTTCAACAGTGATCGTCTATGGCTCTTGAGACTACATGTGATTTTAAAAGATTTGTTTCCATTATGGTTTATTATAAGATAGTGAATACAGTTCTCTATACTATGCAGTGGGACCTTGCTGTGCGTCCCTTCTTTACATAACAGCTTACATCTGCCAGCCCCAACTTCCCACTCCATCCTTCCTCCAGCCCCCTCCCTCTGGGGAACTGCAAATCTGTTCTCTACAGGTAATTGTTTTTGCTTGCTTGCAGTTTTTGGTATTTTATCTATTTTTTTTTTTTTTNCTAAGAAATACTGATCCCTGGGCCCCACCCCAGACCAGTGACATCAAAAGCTCTAGAGGGTGAAGTCCACGCAAGGGTATTTTTGCAAAACAACTTCAGTGCTTTTGCTGTATAGCCGCCATTGAGAACTACTCTTTGAAGTACTGAAAAAGTGATAGAAAATTATCTGGGGGCACAGATGAATTGCCAGGGCCCTGTCTTCAAGGTGGGTGTCACTGGGTTTAAAGAATATGCTTGAATTTATCTCGTGGGAAAGGATTAGGAGGAAAGGCCTTCAGGCATGGGAACAACATGCACCAAGCCACAGAAATATGAAAGGGTATTTAGGGAATGAAGTACAAAGTATATCTATTGTGCCACCTTACACACATACACAAACACACACACACACATGCTTGTACATATACATACATTTATATATATATATATATATTATATTAGTCGCTCAGTTGTGTCCAACTTTTTGTGACCCCATGGACTGTAGCCCGGTAGGCTCCTATGTCCATGGGATTCTCTAGGCAAAAATACTGGAGTGGGTTGCCATTGTAATTCAAATGCTTATTTCCTACTGTTAGGGTGAAACTTACAAATGACCTAAACTTAACCCACTACAGTATTCTTGCCTGGAAAATCCCATGGACGGAGGAGCCTGGTAGGCTACAGTCCATGGGGTCGCAAAGAGTCGGACACGACTAAGCGACTTCACTTCACTTCAGTTCACAAAGCTCTACATGGAGAAGGGATAGAAAATATTGGAAGATAGGTTCTCACTGCGTAGGAGAAATCTGGGGAGTGAAAATCACTAAAAATCATTTGTTTGTATCTCAATTTACATACGAGGATTTAAATATTGTGATAGACTAAAACACTCAATCCATAAGTGAAAGTCGTTCAGTCATGTCCAACTCTTTGCAACCCTGCGGACTGTAGACTGTCAGGAGCCTCTGTCCATGGACGTCTCCAGGCCAGAATACTGGAGCGGGTAGTCATTCCCTTCTTCAGGGGATCTTCCCAACCCAGGGATGGAACCCAGGTCTCCTGCACTGCAGGCGGATTCTTTACCCTCTGAGCCAGCAGGGAAGCCCTAAATCCATAAAGCCCGCCGGAATAGAATGTTTCTGTGTTCAGCCTGGGCGGGTTTGGCTTTTCCTTCTGTTCTCTCTCTAGCTCTCTAGTCTCACTCTGGCTAGTCTCCCTGTGCCCCCCATACCACCTTGTAGTTTACTCTTTTAACAGCAGAAAGAACACTGGACCAAGTCACCTCCACACTTCTTGCTTCTGTGTCTTTGCCTATATCGTGCTCCTTGCCAGGATGGTCTCACTCTCTGCCCCCCAGCCCACTCTGGTTAATCCTCTACTCTTCAACTCAGGTATCACCTCTTCCAGGAAGACTTCTCTGAATGGGAGTGCTTTGGTTGGGTCTTAAAGATCCTTTAAGATCCTTGTTTGTAAATTCAGAATACTTTGCATTTTTCTGCATTGTCTTTGGATATGCAGTAAAGTTTTATAATTTTATTTCTTAATTTTGAAGCACAGATCTGAAGGAGGTTCAAAAAGCTTATGACATTTCTGAGTCTCCTGGGGGCAGCTGGAATCCTCTATTGTGGTTATTTTGCAAGAAGCAGATTTGAAAGATTGTAGCAGACATTTGTTTGTCTTGGGTATTCCAGAAAACATTGAGGAGGGCCTTAGAAAACAAAACTCTAAGCTGTGGCAGGTGGTGTTATTTCAGAGAAGAAATTAGGCATTAATAAGGTTGGTAACACTAGACCTTGATGTCTATCTCCTCTTGGTGTTGGGAAGTTGTTGGAGGGATGCCAGAGTGCTCCATGGACACATTCTAGGCTTTCTAAGAAACATAAAATTGAATCCCCAGAGGCCCTTTAATGTAGGGTGAGGTTTGTCAGCTATAAAGTTTTATAACTGGAAGTGAAAACCCCAGGTAAACATTCATTCTCCCTCCCCCTGTGGCAGGGGACAGAAAGAGAGAGCACAAAAGTCTTGACAGAGTAAGGAAATTAACCTGGCATGGTGATGGTGATGAGAGTTTCCATGATGGGACATTATAACTGTCCTTTGGGACAGAGCCGGCTATTGCCCTGCTTAATGATCTGACTGTGTAAGAACAAGACTATGTTTGATGAGATGTTACGTGAAAATAAAAGTAAGCTACAGAATACTATGCGAAGAGCCGACTCATTGGAAAAGACCCTAATGCTGGGAAAAGATTGAAGGCAGGAGGAGAAGGGGATGACAGAGGGTGAGATGGTTAATTGGGGTTTCCCTTGTAGCTCAGTTGGTAAAGAATCTGCCTGCAGTGCAGGATACCCAGGTTCAATCCCTGGGTTGGGAAGATTTCCTGGAGAAGGAAATGGCAATCCACTCCAGTATCCTTGTCTGGAAAGTCTCATGGACAGAGAAGCCTGGTGCATGCTGCCATGCATAGGGTCACAGAGTCAGCCACGACTGAGTGACTAACACATACACAAATCAATGGACATGAGATTGAGCAAGCTCCTGGAGATGGTGAAGGACAGGGAAGTCTGGCTTTCTGCAGTCCATGGGGTCACAAAGAGTTGAACATGACTTAGCAAGTGAACAACAGACTACTAAGGTCTTCCCAGGTGACTCAGTGGTAAAGAGTCCACCTACCAGAGCAGGAGATGCAGATTCAATTCCCGAGTCGGGAAGATCCTCTGGAGAAGGAAATGGCAATCCACTCTGGTATTCTTGCCTGGGAAAGCCCACGGACAGAGGAGCCTAGTGGGCTACAGTCCACGGGGTCGCAAAAGAGTCGGACAAGACTGAGTGACTAAACAACAGCAACAGGTTACTATACTTGACGTCTAACTCTATTTAAAACCAGGAACACAGGTGCTTGACAAAAACAATTGTGGGGAATGTCATCAGCTTTTCAACAGTGATCGTCTATGGCTCTTGAGACTACATGTGATTTTAAAAGATTTGTTTCCATTATGGTTTATTATAAGATAGTGAATACAGTTCTCTATACTATGCAGTGGGACCTTGCTGTGCGTCCCTTCTTTACATAACAGCTTACATCTGCCAGCCCCAACTTCCCACTCCATCCTTCCTCCAGCCCCCTCCCTCTGGGGAACTGCAAATCTGTTCTCTACAGGTAATTGTTTTTGCTTGCTTGCAGTTTTTGGTATTTTATCTATTTTTTTTTTTTTTTGTACTGAGCACATATTGCATTTATAGTACAGAAGCAGTGAGCTTTATTCAATAATAGTAAATAAATAATAGTAAATTAAAAGATGAGACTATGCGTAGGAAGAGGGCATGAGCTGGACCTAAGAATCAGATCAATCAAGCCGTGAACTTGCAGAGTGAAGATGTGGACGTGGCCATTCCTTATTTTTGCCAATTTGACAAATGGAAAAGGTAATAACTCAGTGCTTTTAATTTTTCTTATTTTAACACCAGTATTATTGAACCCTCCTCTTTTGGAAAACAACACCAAGAAAGCCCTGTGGGAGTCTGCCACACAGTATGATACCATCAAAGGGGCAACTACAGTATTCTCTGTATACACAAAATTCACATTTCTATCATCAGGGAGTTTTCCTTTAAAACTGGCTGAGCTTCCAACGAGTGCATAAATAAGTTTTATAGAATTCTATGTTCCACCAGGGAATCTGTTAGCCTCATGTAGAAAATCCTCAGAGTGAGCCCATGGGTGGTAAGTGAGGTTGGTGGGCTTTGGAGAAAAACTGTCAATACAAAGAGGAGAAAGCAGTCTTGTGGCTACACCTTTCATATGCAACTGGTACCCAGGTACGTCCATGCCAGCCTTTATGTGCCACTCCTGGGCTGGGGCCAACCATCTGCCATCTGGAAGAACCTGGTAACAACACTGTCCACCTATCAGAAGTGGGGTCAGTCACTGACAAAGAGTCAGGGCTTCATTAGAAAGTGACAAGTGAAGAGGAGGTGACTCAGACTTCACAGGTATTTCTGTGGCTCCTGCTGTCTGATGCAGACCCATTTAGAGTTTGTCCAGGAAGCCGAAAGAATCATTCGGTTTCTCAGAATCGCAGTGAAGTGTCACTCCGGGGATTCCCCTGAAAGTCCTTGCCTCATTTTGAGCCATGACTTGTTGACGTTCATGCCTATGGAAAGAGTTAATGTTAATATCTGTTAGGATCTCTCTACATAGACGAGCCACTGAGAAAATGTTCCTGAGCTTCAGGATGCTGTTATCATACCTGGTATCATCAGTACCGTCATTACTGACTTTTACTAAATCGACTGTGTAATCTTCATAGCATTTGATGGCTATCCTTTGCTGAATCAATTTTCTGAACAAAATCTTCCTAGTCTGACTGTGGAACTGAATGAGGTTTTAGAACACAGCAAGGATGAGCTTGATGGCAGGTTTAGCAGGGTGCGGGAAATGAAAAACAGGAATACTTACAATTAGACAATGACCAGTGACAACTATTATTTACATAACAAACACTCAGTGATACCAATAGCATTAATGACTAATATTTGAATTAATTCTATATTTTAAATTCACATGTAGTGAAATCAAGTGTGTGTGTGTGTGTNCTAAAGGAAATTAGTCCTGAATATTCATTGGAAAGACTGATGCTGAAGCTGAAACTCCAATACTTTGGCCACCTGATGCGAAGAACTGAGTCATTTGAAAAGACCCCAATGCTGGGAAAGATTGAAGGCGGAAGGAAAAGGGGATGGCAGAAGATCAGATGATTGGATGGTATCACTAACTAGATGGACAGGAGTTTGAGTAAACTCCATGAGTTGGTGATGGACAGGGAGGCCTGGAGTGATGCAGTCCATGGAGTTCCAAAGAGTTGAACATGACTGAGTGACTGAACTGAACTGAAATGTTGGCAATATGGCCATTCATTTTTCTGCAAATAGCATTATTTCATCCTCTTTAATGGCTGAATAATATTCCATTATACATATGTACCATATACTATCCATTCCTGGTAAATGGACGTTTAGGTTCTTTCCATGTCTTGGCTATTGTGAACAATGCTGCCAAGAACATTAGAGTGCATGTATCCTTTTGGACCATGTTTTGTTTCCTGTTATATGCCCAGGAGTGGGATTACAGGATCATATGGTAGCTCTAATTGTAGTTTTTGAAGGACCCTCCATTCTGTTTTTCATAGTGGCTATACCAGTTTACGCCACCAACAATGTAGGGGAGTTTCCTTCCCTATACACCCTCTTCACCATTATATTGTTTATGGATATTTTCATCATTGCCTTTCTGGCTGCCCACCTTATTTTCTGATATGTTACAAAGTAATGCATTTCATCAGTTAGGTTTACTTCATTATGCATTCATTAACTGGAGTCCGGTGTTTATTTAGAGTCCTATTTTAAGTGGAGGGTGAATTTTGCACTATAAGTGGTACTGTTCAGTGAAGTTTTTTTTTTTTTGAAATACCCATACACATATTTAAC
This sequence comes from Neotragus pygmaeus, assembly GCA_006410875.1. Taxonomy (NCBI): domain Eukaryota; kingdom Metazoa; phylum Chordata; class Mammalia; order Artiodactyla; family Bovidae; genus Neotragus; species Neotragus pygmaeus. The sequence continues at coordinate 187,453 of SJYV01050413.1, forward strand.
CCAAACCCCTATCAAGGTTTAGAATATTGGCATCAATCCAGAAAGTTCTCTCATGTTCCTTCTCACTTAGGCTCTATCTCCTGCAACACTGGTGTGATATTTTTCCACTGTGGGGTTGTTTTTTCTGCTCTTGCAGGGCATTTTTGACAACACTGGGGTAAATTCTGGTTCTTACCTCAAATCAAGTAGGCCAATCATATCAGTGCCCCTATATGGGAATCTCTCAGGAACAGGTGAAAAGCAAGAGTGGGTGAAAAGCAGAATTGGTGGACAAAAGCCTTAAAAACCAGTGATTCTAAGATGGTGTCCAATCAAAATCCTAGGCTAGTGGTAAGTTGATAGAGGGATTCTGAGGGGAGGGACCCTCATGTAGGTGGGTGGATCTTGGAGGCATTATGCTAAGTGAAATAAATCAAACAGAAAATGACAAATACTATACTGTCTCACTTCAGCTCAGTTCAGTCGCTCAGTCATGTCCGATTCTTTGCAACCCCATGAATTGCAGCACGCCAGGCCTCCCTATTTATCACCATCTCTCGGAGTTCATTCAGACTCATGTCCATCAAGTGCGTGATGCCATCCAGACATCTTATCCTCTGTTGTCCCCTTCTCCTCCTGCCCCCAATCCCTTCCAGCATCAGAGTCTTTTCCAATGAGTCAACTCTTCACATGAGGTGGCCAAAGTACTGGAGTTTCAGCTTTAGTACCATTCCTTCCAAAGAAATCCCAGGGTTCATCTCCTTCAGAATGGACTGGTTGGATCTCCTTGNGTCGCCCTGTTCTTCAGTCCGGCCTGTGTTCCACGGTCGCACTGTGCTGAAATCCGGGCTGTGTTCCGCAGTCGGCTAGAAATGAGTTACTGGATGTGTGCCGTGGTCGCCCTTCACTGTGTTTCGGGCAGTGTGCCACGTTGGGCCTTTGCCAAGGTCCGGGCTGTGTGCCGTGGCCCCCCTGTGACGAGGTCCGGCCTGTTTTCTGTGGTCACCCTGCACCGAGGTCCGGGCTGTGTTTTGCGGTCAGCTGGTGACGAGTTCCAGGCTGTGTTCAGCGGTGGCACTTCATTGAGGTTCGGTCTGTGTTCCTCGGTCACCCTGCGCCGAATTCCGACCTGTGTGCTGTAGTCGCCCTGTGTCAAGTCCGGGTTGTGTTCCGTGGTCGGCTAGTGACGAGTTACAGGGTCTGTGCTGCAGGCTCCCTGTACAGATTTCTGTGCTGTGTTCTGCGGTTGCCCTGCGCAGTGGTCCGGGCTGAGTTCCGCAGTCGGCTGGTGACGAGTTCTGGGCTGAATTCAGTGGTCGCACTTCACTGAGGTTCGAGCTGTGTTCCGCGGTCCCCCTGCTCCTAATTCCGGCCTGTGTGCTGTGGTCGCCCTGTCCCGAGGTCCGTGCTGTGTTCCGCGGTTGAATAGCGACGAGTTCTGAGCTCTGTACCACGGTCAACCTGCACCGATTTCTGGGCAATGTGCCACGGTCAACGTTCACTGAGATTCGGGCGGTGTGCCGTGGGCAACCTGCGCGGTGGTCCGGGCTATGTGATGCGATAGCCCTAGTCCTAGGTCCGGGCTGTGTTTCGCAGTCAACCTGCAATGATGTCTGGGCTGTGTGCTGCGGTAGACATCTCCTGAGGTCCGTGATGTGTGCCAGGGTCGCCCTGTGCCGAGGGCCATGCTGTGTGCCTCGGTCGCTCTTCACTGAGTTTTGGGCTGTGTGCTGCGGTCACCCTGAGCCGAGGTCCGAGCTCTTGCCCCATCGGCCTGACCCAAAATTCGGCCTGTGTTCTGCAGTTGACCTGCCCTGAGACTGGCCTGTGTGTCACGGTCGCACTGCGCCGCAGTCCAGCCTGTGTGCCGCGGTCGCCCTGTTCCAATATCCGGGCTGTGTGCCGTGGTCGCCCTGTGCCGAGGTCCGGCCTGTGTTCCACCCTCGGCTTGCGACCTGTTCCCGTCTCTGTGCCACGCTTCCTCTTTGCCAAAGTCCGGGCTATGTGCCACGGTAGCCTTCTCAAGAAGTCCGGGCTGTGTGCCACGGTTGCCTGTGCTGAGGTCCGGGCTGAATGCTGCAGTCATCTTGAGCCGATGTCCGGCCTGTGTTATGGAGTCGCCCTGTGCCGAGGTCCGGCCTGTGTGCCACGGTGGCCCTGTGCCGAGGTCCAGACTGTGTGCCGCGGTCGTCCTGCACCGAGGTCTGGCCTCTGTGCCATGGTAACCCTCCGCCGAGGTCCGGCCTAAGTTCCGCTGTCACCCTGCGCTGAGGTACAGCCTGAGTGCCACAGTCACCCTGCTCCGTGGTCTGGGCTGTGTTCTGCGGTCAGCTAGCAACGAGTTCCAGGGTGTGTGACGCGGTCACCCTTCACTGAGTTTCGGGCTGTGTGCCTCGGTCGATGTTCGCCTAGGTCCGCTCTGTGTGCCACATTGGCCCTGTTCTGAGGTCCGTCCTGTGTGCCGTGGTCACCCTGCACCGAGGTCCGGCCTGTGTGCCAGGGTTGCCCTG